>VYZT01061330.1:142717-164560 GCA_013400735.1 Pomatostomus ruficeps
ATCCCATCCCATCCCATCCCGTCCCGTCCCATCCCATCCCATCCCTCTCCAGGGTTATCTCCTGCTCCTGGCAATTTCCACAGCACCCTGTTCTTGCTCTGACTGTGTTACTGTGAGCCAGGAGAACAGAGTGTTTTATGGACCCAATTTGGAATTTCACCCCAGACCCTGAGAAGCTTGATGCCCGCACTCCTGCCATCAAAGCAGGATTTGTTATAAGCCTCTACCCAAGCACAGATTCAAGGCTTTCCCACCCAGAAGAACACACGCTCTGCAGCATTCCCACACCCTACCTGGGCCAATTTGCTCCTTGTTATTATTGCCATGGGAGGATCGTTGCCACGTGTTCACTCACCCAGGTCTCCCTGCAGCATTTTTAATTTAATCCTCTCTGTAACAGCAAGGCGGGGGTCATTTAGAACTATTTTTCATAAAAACAGTATCTCAGTCCTAATAATAATGCAGGAGGGAAAAAAAATTAAAAGACTAACGAGAGAAGTTGTTGGAGAGGAGAAAACAGGCCTGGATTAAGCTCAGAGACTTGTCTCCCTCTACTGGCTCCCGGCAGGGCAGACAGGAGTCAAACTCCTTTCTGAGGAGAAAAACAGCACTAAACACACTGTCATACCATCCTTTTTTTTTGCACTTTATTCATGCACACACCTCTGAAAGAAACAAGGACAAACTGAAGAGGTTTTATGAGATGTGTCTCCAGTTCAACACAGCGAGTGAGGAATCAGCACTGGGATGTTCCTGCCTGTGTTCTCCTGCTCTTTTTTTCCCAAGGTAAGATTGCTTCCTGTTAAGTCTTTTCCTGGTAATCCTCCTGATCTCATTTTCAAAGCTCCAGCTCTGGATTTCTTCCCGGTGTGATTAATCTGCCCTTGCCCCACAGCTTTCCTGCAGCTCTGCTCCAGCACAGCAGCCCTGCCGTGCTCCCCTCCAAATCCTTCCCCCAGCCTCCCAGGGAAAGGGATTTTCCTGCCCAGGAACCACGGGAAGGCTCTGCCAAGCTTTCCTGGGAGGCTGTTGGTGTGGGAGGAAGGGAAGGAGAGGCAAAGAGCAGCCACTGCACGGATCTGATTTCAGGATGGAGCCTTGGAGGCACTGGCACCACCTCTCCCTGTAACAGATCATTCCCAAATGAATTCTCTGCCTTGTACCTCGAACGTGTGGGAGGGGGTGAGGGAAGAATAAAAATCTATTAACTAAAAGTTTTCATGAGAGGGATTGAAAACTCTGGTTTGCATCACAATCTGAGACAACCTGCCATTATTATCCCTGTGCTCATGACTTTTTTGGGTTATTTTCCATAAAAACAATATTTCAGTCCAAATAATCATCATGCAGAAGGAAAAAAAGAAAAGAAAAGTAAAGAAAAGAAAAGAAAAGTAAAGAAAAGAAAAGAAAAGTAAAGAAAAGAAAAGAAAAGTAAAGAAAAGAAAAGAAAAGTAAAGAAAAGAAAAGAAAAGTAAAGAAAAGAAAAGAAAAACCAGAGAATGGTTAGAGAGGAGAAAACAGGCTAAGTAAGGTTGCATTACACTGCTGATATTAATATGTACAGAGCAACCATAGATTTGGGGTTCTTCAGTACAAAACTCGGCTGAACTGTCTGGATCTTCAACATTTTCTAAGTTTTTTCTCTGCTTGATGATCTGCCTCTTGAAATCCATCAGAAAGGGTGTCTGTAATGAAATGAAATCTCTAAGAATGTTCCCTGGATCCTGTGATCATCTGTATTGCAAACAATTAGGCTCTTTCAGCGGCTTGACGATCCAGAAATTACTCTTCCTACTTCTTTCTTTTGGCTGAAATGTTAAAGGAAATCAATGTTGTTAAGAAAAAGACATCATAATTTGCAGGAGGAAGGACAAACATGGTCATTTTTAGCCATCATGAAAACAAAAATTGCCATCTCCAGCTTGAGTAATATTGTGATGAAGTTGTTTTTCCAATCAAAACCCCATTTGTGCAGGACACTTTACAAAGATCCTGGTTTGCCCGCAGGTAAGAGCTCATTGGCATTTTTACTAATGTGCCTGGAGGGGAAGCAGGACAGTATAATTCCGAAGAAAAATAGCTGGAAATGTTGCCATTATGTTGGTTTTGATTTTCAGACATTGTCCTGCTCATACACCATCCAAAAGGCACCAAAGCTGCCCTAGGAAGTTTTCAGCCATTACACAGAAATGCAAAAAAAAGAAAGAAATGTGAGAAAGAAACACGGGACCTTATTGGCAGCTCTATTATCATAGAATCATTGAATTATTAAAGGTTGGAAAAGATCTCCAAGATCATCAGGGCCAATCTGTGGCCAAGCCCCACCTTGTCACCAGCGCAGAGCACTGAGTGCCACATCCAGGAGTTCCTTGGACACCTCCAGTGACGGGAACTCCAACACCTCCCTTGGGAGCCCTTTCCAATGCCAGATCACCCTTTCCATGAGGAAATTCCACAGCACAGAGTGGAGGAAAGGAAAACCTTGCCCATCTGAAATTATGAAGGGCAGACTGGGCCAGAGGTGTTGAAGAGCCAAAATGGAAAATGATAGAAGTGACACCAAATTCCTCAGTGAGGAGGTAGAAGAGAATGAATGGACAGCACACGATAAACAGTGAATTTTGTGTTTGATATCAGGAATTTTCAGCCCGGATTGAAGACGCTGGGGCATCCGCAGGTTTTCTCTGGGAGATCTGAGCAAAGCAGCAGAGGAAAGTGAGCCAACTGCGAGGGCTTATTTTAGACTTCCAGCAGGCAAAGGCTTCGGGGGCTTCAGATCCAAACAGGAGGGAAATGAGTGTTTCCTCCCCAAGCAGGTCAGCCGGAGCCCACCGGCACCACAAGGTGGGGTTAGTCCAGCGTGGATCCGCCGCCGCCGAGCGCCAGGTCCTGAATCCTAATTGCGGTCCCACTTCCTGCGGCTCTTCCCCCACAGAGGTTTGCTCCTGACCCAGCGCAGTTTAGCTTGTGAGAGGCGTTGAAATCAGCGCCGCAGGGCTGATGGCAGTGGCTGCAGGCTATTAAAGCTCAGCTGCCATCCTTAACTTGTGCTGGGGGCTCTTCTTTATTCATGACATGACAGCCAGAGGATGAGGTGTCAGGCGTAACACTAACGCTTCTTGGCACCCACTGGTTTGAATCGCTCGCAAAACTTTGCCTTATTTAGGGAGCCGATTTGTGTATTTATAATTAATATGGATTAGCTGTTATTATCTATGCAATATGGCAGGCAGGCGGTGGAGAGAGGCTCACAGCTGTTCAACCATGCAAATGATGCCCACGGAAAGTACAGTTTAGTACTGGGATATTATTACCAGCGCACAGCAAAAGTTCAGGGCCAGGGGTGGGGAATATAAATAACCACGGCTTGGAAGCTTTCCCAAGATTTCCCTGGACACGGAGCTGAGGTGCAGGGCACGGACCCAGGCATTGGTTGCTCCTGTATTCTCCAATGGTTCTCACTGTTCAGAGCAGTTGTGAATGAATGGAAAAAAAAATATCACAGCTGGCCTCAAAACAACCATCTAAGCTTTCTGTGCTTGCTCCCAGCCAAAAAATTCCCAGCGCTTTTGTTTGCACCTGGAGTTTTTGAAGAAAGTCATCCGATTTGACAAGTGTTTAGTTGGGAAGGTTGATTTGTTCTAAAAGTAATCCTCAGGGAAGGATCTGGCTGCATGGCCCGTTCTCTAACATTCTTCTCAGTGGAAGAGGTGCTGCATCCATGATGGGTCTGGGGTCGGCCAGAAACCCCAACGTGCTCAGCAGCCCCTCCCAGGCAGCGCAGGGGAGCAGGACCTGGGCTGATGTGCTCATCCCTCTGCGTGGGCTGCAAATCCGAGGTTCCTCTCCATAAACCCTACCCAGCACAGCACATATTTCTCTCCAGGAAATACTGGATGAAAATCCTGTCTCTGTTTTTCTCTCCAGTCACAGAGGCTGCTGCTTTCAGACACTGAGTTCTGCCAGCAAGATGCCCCAAGGTGAGGCTTCTCCCCGGATTTCAGGCTCAAAGCCACTGCTGCTGTGTCAAGCCTGGCTCAGACACTCCTTGTCAGCAGCACTGTGTTAACAGTCCCAAAAGCTCCAGCTGGAACTTATGTCTTATGAGAAACCAAAGCCAGTCAAGGTCCAAGAAACCAGGACTCAGTGGCTCTTGTATCTTCAGGATTCCTTATCTCACAAACACCGGGATCTTGCTCAGGAAAAGTGACGTTTTTCTGCATGCAAACATGTACTGCTCTACCAGCACCTGAGTTGGACTCTTCTGGTAAAGACTGGGAGAAGGTGATTTCCAGGCCAGCATCTGGGAAGTCTCAAGAGAAGTAAAAGTGAGGCAGAAAAGCACCGAGCTCCATATGGGTGATGAATGCAGTAGGGTTTGGCACCAGCGCTCACACAGCTCCTCTTGGGCTCGTTCAGCCTGTCTGACTATATCTGATACACTGACAGGAGTCCTGTTAGCAGAGCAATCCCAATCAGCTCCTCTGCCAATATCCCGGTAAAGAGGAAAGGACTGAGAGAGAAGTGGGGCACCACAGAAAGGCTTGGATTTGGCACTGCCTTGCACAGAAAGGGCTATTTGGCGATACTGAGGTGGGGTGAAAGGGTAGAGGTGTGCAGGTGGTAAAATAAAGTGAATGGAAATGGCAGAAAAAGGCACCTGTCCTCAGGTCTAAATCTGCACAGGACACACATTCATGTTCACGAGTCAGAAGCTCAGCCTTTGCCTGTTTCCCTCACTGAATCCTTCTGCAAGGTGCTTCACCAGCTGTGGTGCCCAGTGACACCTGCTCGGGGTGACAGACAGAATCCACAGGTCTCTTCTCCACCCCACCCTGCAATCCAGCCTGTCCTGACCGTGTGCAACACGGGGCAGAGCGTGGCATTTGCCCGGTGTTATGAGTGAGGCCGCGCTTACTGACAGCACAGCCCAGGGCTGACTATTGCAATGTTTCATCTGCTGGGTGGGCAGTCGATTCAAACAGATGCCTGGGGCTGGAATCACTCTGCCAGGCTGCCATCTGCTCCCTTCCTGCTCCATCCTGGCTCAGGCCAGGTCTCCGTGTAGGAGAGGAGAGCTGGTGAGAGCACGTTGGGGCCTGTGTCATAATTCACTGTGTGCACACACAGACTGGGCTCTTTGGGATCCTCCCACCCACGGGCAGCTCCGTGATCCTTCCTGTGCAATTAGAGGGGGGCTGGGAGAGCACAGGGGGTCCCAGGGTTTGGTTTGGGCTGAAGCTGGGAGCAGAAGTGATGGAGGGAGCCAGTTCCCCTAACCTCCGTGCCAGCAGGGCGCATGGAAAACATCTGGCAATATTTACAGAAATGTTATTCACAGATACGAAGTCAATTCATCTCATCCACTTTCTCGCTGTGATTCGCAGTGGCAAAAGTGTTCTCCAAAACCTGAGCGCTCTCTGTCCTGTGCACAACCTTAGAAACCACATTGCCACCCTCCAGGTGGCTTCTGCCAGCAGCTGAAAAACAGGATTTCAGAGGGTTCCTGCGAGGGGTCTGGACTCAGTTTGACCTTGTCTTCTTCACATCACCCATCTGGCCCAGACTGACAGGATGCAGATGTGGCTTGACTGTGAGGCCTCCCATTAGTGCAAAACCTTTTCCTCCTCAGAGCATTCCCAGGAAGCGAGTCAAGAAGGAAAAGTCCATCCTGGGCTCTCGCTCACCTGGTGGAGAGCTCTGTGCTGCAGGGAGGAGAGGGTCCCTTGGACTCAGAGACCTTACAGGTTACAAAGGCTGGGGAGCATTGCCCAGATGAGTTATCTGCACCACTGGCTGTGGACTGTGCAGTTTAGGAAGGAAAATTCTTTCTACCCCTGAGGATGGGGATTCACTGGAAGAGTTGCTTCAAAGAGTCCTGCAGTGCTGCAAGGTTTGTGCCACTGACAGCCAGGCTGAGCTGCACTGAGTTGTTCATTGTCCTCACTGCTGTCCCCTGAGTGACCTGTGGGTCCCCAAGGGGCAGCAGGGAGGTCCCAGAGCTCAGTCAGCACCTTCCAGCTGCCTATGATGGGACTCAGACACAAACCAACAGTAGAAGTGTTCAGCAAATTCAAATTCCCCTCAAAAGGTTGAAGAAGGCTCCCAGAGCCATATGTCAGAGGAATGAGAAATATAAATATCTCATAATAAGATAAGCACTGGAGCCCCAGGGAGATTAAGAGAGAAATGAAGGGAAAGGAAAGCAGCCCACAATGGGGCAGATGTGGAACAGGAAATATTCCTGCCATAAGGACTAAAGGATCCCATGGGTGACAAATTGAATGTGTTGTTATTCCTTGGCAGGATGTTTTTGTTCCTGAAGGCTCCCAATTGCCCACACACGTTTTCCAATAGCGAGTCCACATGGGGAGCAGCTATGGCTGGGCTGAGCCTTGTAAAGAAGGGATCCTCAGGTGGCTTCAGGCCCCCTGGGCAGGGGATTTGGGCAGACGTGACTGAAAACAGACAGACAGTCTTGGAGTCTGATGGAGCTGAGAACAAGGATCGGCGAGAAACTCCTTTGTGGCATTACAGAACGTAGGTGCCAGAGGGACAGGCCTTGACAGCCAGAGGGACCTCCTGGCTTTGGTCCGGAAGACCCCATGAAACACATCCTGGGTCACCAGGGCAGGGGTGGGAGAGCATTGTGGGTTTGTGACCTGCTGGAGCTGTCAGAGGTGACAAACACTGATTGTGACCTTCAAAGGCATTGGTTCCCTGTTCCCATCAAAGGCAATGCTGTGACACAGAATGGGTGATGGGGGCACACTGGGGTGCAGAGTTATTTCCTGTCTGTGTGATGGTAGGTAAGGAATTTTCACTGCTCAATTAATGTCTTTGCACCATTGTGTGAAGTCCGGGACCTCTTGTCAATCACCGCACCCCTTCACTCCCCCCAAAGATAAATTTGGGTTTATGGAGATGAACATGAACCACGGGATGAGACGTGGGGCACGTCACTTAAAGCATCACCAGAGGGAGATCTCTTGTCATGGTGCAAAAGGCAGTGCAACACTGGGTCAGAGCATGGGATTCTGCCTCCGCTTAAATAAAATGATTCTTGCTAGTTAAAGTTAAAAACAGCGATGGGATCTCAGCTCCATGCCAGCTGGTACCCACCCTGTGTCAGGGACCAGGGATGCTTGAAGAGCTGCCACCTCCCAGCTCCCAGACCTCCTCCTGACAGCAAACTCCTGCACCCAAGCTCCCTGAGGGAACTCCACAGACACCAGAATTAAGGAAACATTTAGCCAGTCAGGCAGGAGCACGGTCCCAGTGAGAAGTCCATCTTGTCCAGTGGGGGTTCAAAACTAATTTGTCCATTTGATTTCCCAGAAGTTGATGCCTTCAGTGCAGTAAATGAGTCTCGTAAATGGAGGTCACAGCAGGGCCTGATGTTTGCTTTTGCTCCTGTCAGGAGCCAAGCATAAGGGCTTTCACATGCCACTCTGCATTTCAAACCAGCAACGGCAGCCTGGGAGCACTTAAGTGAGCCCTAATTAGCACTGATAGATTTCAGGGTGCTCTGAGCTGGCTGAGCAGCCTCTGCAGAGCTGGGAGCAGTCTCCTTCACTGCCTGAATGACAAACAGGTTCGCAGGGACTCGGGTTTGAAACAGATCAATAAAAGCAGTTATGACATGGCCACAGGCCTTGAATTAACAGCTGATCCAACAAAGAAAAGAGGTGAAACAGCAAACAATTAATGCTTTTGCTGTGCCATTTCCTAAAGACAAACTCCCAGAGAGCTGCAGGTTTGGCGTTCAGCTGCTTACCTGTACTTTCTCCAGTCCTTTTTGTTTGCAAAGCTGCGGATGGCTCATATTAAAAAAATGTACCAAGTCATAAACTCCTGGTACTTTTAAAACTCTCCGTGTTTGTTTGATACTTTATGAACTGTTGCAGAATTATTCTGATTAGGTTAAGTGTCTGCAGCTCATTTTAAGCTTGGCATGTCTCCAGTTGTGACAAGGGCTTGTGGGTCGGAAGGATGTGACCTGTCTGTCTTCTACTCACAGGGCTGTAATTCTGCGTGGGTTCTGTTTCGGGGAGGGGGGAAATTAAATAAGTCAAAAGAAGACACAAATTATTCCGTAGGAACGTGTGGTGTCACTGGTTCACCCCCAACATTTTCCCCTCAGAGACACCTTGCCGGAGACATTTATGGCCTTAATCACCCCCAGTGCATAATTAGCTCTGGCATTCCTCCACCCACAGCCGCTCTTTGCTGTGAGCTGGATGCTGTCCGGGGAAGCTGAGATGTTATTTTATTCCACCTGAACACAGGGAACAACTTCTTTCCTGTGCAGTGACCGAGCATGGGAAGATTGCCCAGAGAGGGGTGGAGTGTCCCTCACTGGAGACACCCCAGAACTGCACAGACACAATCCTGGGCCCTGGGCTCTGAGTTTGGACTGGAGCAGGGAGTTTGGCCCTCCGGTGATCCCTTTCAACCTCACCCATCTTGTGAATCTGAGACATCTTTGCTTTTCTTTGTTGTCTTCCCACACCCTCCGGATGCAGCCACTGGGAATGTATATAAGACAGTCTGAAAATATTTGGGTAAACTCATGAGAATTCATCAGTCTGGGACCAGAACTGCTCTAGCCCGGTGGCCATGGTCACTTCAAGCCGTGGGAGCGCTCACCTGTTGACCACTGCTACTGCTGACCCAGAAACAGCACATTCTCCATCCCCAGCTGGAGCTCCAGGGCCCAGGGCAGATATTCTGATGTCTGCACGAGTTCAGAGAGGGTGCCCTGGCTTTCTAATGTGAAATAAACTGAAAACTCGTGTTTCTGTCCCCTTGCTGCAGTGACATTAAACAACAACACCACAAAAAACCCAACAGCAAAACAAAAAGTGTGTTGTGTTTGGAATGTTAGTGCAGAAGGGCAAAGGGCTTTATCTACAAATGCAAGGTGTGCAGGAGGGAAAGAGGAGAGCAAAAACCTCAAACTTAAACAGCTTAAAGGGGGAAAAGGGCAGTTAAGAAGGGATTTAATTGATAATGGTTTAGATAATGTCAAGTGAATTTTCTATTCTCAGCCCAAGTGCAGATGATGAGGCAAAAGGACTAAATGTGGAAAATAAACACCCATTCAAAGCTAAACTGAGAAACCTTCTGTCACACAGAGAATCATAAGTGTGTGAGAAGTCCCAGCAGGAGAGGTTCTCAAGGCAAAATAACACTGGGGGCATTCAGGAAATAATTAGCTGACTTCCTGGCGGGAGCAAGTGAGGAAAGCAGGAGAATGTGAGAGGAGAGGGACGACTGGAATGAGATAAAATTCTAACAGAAAGAAGAGATGAGGAATGTGGGGCCTTTAACTCGTTCCATGAAGGGGGGAAAGTGAGCAGGTAGGTAAAGGAAGGAGCAGCTCTGTTGTGCTGGGTTTAATGAGCTCCTCTGGAGTGGCAGCCTCGATCAGAGGTGTGAGATGAGGCTCCTGCTGGGTCAGAGCTGAACCAGCCCCAGCTCAGAGCGTCGCCTCTCCAGGTGGCCACTCAGCATAGACAAGTGGCCCACGGGCTGCTCCTGCCCCCTGCAGCCCAAGCACGAGTGTGAGTGGGGTTTGCTCTTGTTTGAACCATCCCCAGCTGGACCCCCCAACCCAAACAGTTCCGTGATTCCGTGACCTGTGCTGCTCCTGCTTTGATCCCCGTTTCAGTCACGGGCAGCTGCATTCACCAACAATTTCATTACTGCCGTTACTGATGCTGTTGAAAATCAAAGCTGTTCTGTTGGAGCTCCTTCTGATGCCTGATGGTTTTTTGTCTTTTCTTTTTATCCCCTTTTTATACATTTCTCTCCCCTTTCCCTGTCCCCTTCACAAACACTCCCTGTCCCTCAGCCCTACATGTGGAGAGCCCTTGGAGGCTGAGATTGAGCTCAGCTTGGGGCTTCTCTGAGGGGAGCAGACGGAACATCCCGAGTGTCTCCAAAGCAGAGGCTCCAGCCTTGCCCGGAGCCTCCTCTCTGGAACAGGTTTGTTCAGCTGGGCTGGAGTCTCCCTTGGGGGGGTCATTAGAATGGGGGACAGTTCCCTCATTTGTTCAGTTCCTGATTGGGGATTTGAGGTCGATCTGCTCATTGCTGAGCTCCATCCAATTGGATCCGCGTTGGACCCGGGGGTGCTGCTCGGCTGTTCCCACCTGGGCCGAGTTGTGCCCCTGGGATCCCATTAAGCCAAGGGAATGCCCTTTGCCCTGCGCTGCTGGGGCTGCCGCAGATTCTTACCAGCCCTTAAGGCATCACTTCCAGCTCTCGTGGGAGGAACCATCCCTCCCATCAGGCTCAGACACCGGGTGTTGATCCAGAGAATTTTCCTCTAAACACCCCTGTCTCTCTCAGCTGCCTACAAACAACCACCACACTGCCAGGGCCTGACCTTTGGGTGGTCTAAGCTGAGAGACACAAATGTTCAACCTCAACCAAAGCTTCAGGGCCTTGGGTTTTTGTCTGGAATTTCTTTTGAGTACTTTCATATCATTGCCCCTTTGCAAATAACTTTTGATTATTCTTGCGCAGGAAATTTCTGCCACAATTGCTGTAATCTCACCAGTTTCTTTTTTTTCCCCTATAAAAGTGATAAATGATGATGCTTTTAAAATTAATTTCTATTCTAGCAGCTCATGACAGCCATTTTGTCTGTGTTACTCAGGACAAAGCAAAAACAGTAAGAAAGGGATTTCATGGGTTTTATCCTCAGTGCTAACACACAAGGAAACCAGGAACAGAAAGGAAAAGCTAAGCACAGCCAAAAGGTGAAAGAACCACAAAAAGATGTTTTCTGTATCAAACACACTGTTTGATTTTCTCCCGCACAACCATACCCAAACCAAAGGATGTTCCTTTTAAGAGAAGATGTTGAAGGTTTCTGAGCTCTGGCCATGAAATTCCTACACGTCCTGCAAGCACGATCGCAAACACCTTACCCCGACTGCCTGTCAACCCTTAATTGGAGCACTCACCTTTAAGGAAAGGAGTTCACTGTTTGGGGCTATTCCAGGAGTGACTTTTCAGCAGCAGCTGCTAACGAGGACACCAATTAGCACTCATGTTCGTGGCTTTTGCCAGATAAGTAGAGGTCGAGCAGGAACCAAAGGGAACCTTCCTCAGGCTCTGACCTGAACATTCAGCTCAGGCCGCTGGGAGATGCCAGAGGCTGATCCCTGTCCCCTGATCACTGTCCCCTCTCACCGTCTCTGCTGAACCGCTGGCTGGGACAGCCAGGTGCGCTCGTGTCCCCAGACTGTTTGAAAGACACAATCCGTGCCCCTCTCAGCTCTGGCATGGGTGCAATGCTCTGGTTTTCACTCCTTCCTCTCACAGCCTGCCAGTGCAAAGAGCAGAAGCCCAGCCTAGCACCAGCCCCAGCGAGGAACAGATCACCGAAGCCTAAATCACCCTCTGGCTGTCCCCAAGGGTGTGAAGGGGAACAGGGCAATGTTGCTGCAGGCTACAGATGGAATGGGACGGAAGGACAGGAGAAAAGGCACAATCTTGCCCCGAGACCCCTGACAAGGGGCAGATTAATGGGGAGATCCAAGACTGGAGATGAAAGTTTGGGCTTAGTGAAGGAGAGGAGGTTGCAGCAGGTCTGGGAGGGGACCGCAGAGAGTGCACAGACCCTTTAATCTGCCAGGCAGTGGCTGTGGGGGCAGCGTACTCCAAACCTGCTCCATGACACCGTAGATCATGTTAGCCTTTGTGCCGGTTTAATTGGAGCTTTGCAGTTGCCCTTGGTCACTGCTAATTGCCTTAATTGAGATGTCATGAGAGTGTGCAAGTGGGAATATGCGTCCGTGTGGATTTCAGAGGAAAATCCGTCCTCAGCCTCCCCAGCCTTTGTCCGATGGCTTGGGCTGAATGATGTGATTGCATCAGCTGCCTGCTGTGCTTTAGAAAAGCTGGGTGGATTTATTGCAAGCTTATAAAGACCCAGTTTAACCTGCACTGGTGGCACTCAGTTACTTAAGGGAAGGGGAGAACAGAAAGAGAATAAAGCAGTTGCTTGGTTTGGTCACATCCAGCCTGCTGAGGCGGGATCTCCACCTGCAGCCCCTCTCCCTACAGCCAGCCTGCCTCCTCCAGCTGGGAAGCTTTGTGTGTGCACCAAAGTGGGTCAGACCAGGAGACCACATTCCGTGTCTGGATTTTCTCCAGGCTGGAAAAGGTGAAACGGGGCAGAGCTGGATGGCTTCAAAGCATCATGGTGTGTTTGAGTGCAGGAGGAGACAGCAACTTCTCTGTCCTCTCTGCCTCGTGTGATCTCATCAAGAAATTGAACGCACATCTCAGTGCACCTCTGCACCCAAACTAATTGGGAAATATGGTAATTGGCCTCGGCAGAGTGGCAGGTGCCGTGACAGATGTCCCTTCTCCCCAGCAAGTGCCTTCACTGTAACCGTAATGGTGTGAACCCCGCCAGAAAGCAGAATCTGTCACTCCAGCACCTTGCTAAGGCTCTCCTCTCTGAGCAGTCACAGGAAAGCTCTGACCTGAGTCAAAGGAGTTCCAAACTTTGCAGTGAGAAGTCCAAGCAAAGGGCGGGGCTAAAGAAACAGCCCTGGACATGGCATTGCCACAGCGGCAGCTGATTGCCTGGGGTCTTCCCCAGGTTTTCGTTGTCCGTCATTTCATGGGGACATGAGGTGCAGAGCTCAGGGCCCTGGGCTCAGCACGTGGCAGTGACCCAGAGCTGGGCTGCTGTGACCCCAGGACTACACCCTGCTGGGATAGCTGTGTCTAAGGCTCCCCAGCACTGCGAGGGCCTGGGAGCTCACACAGATTTGGCAGAAGGAAGATTTGGCAGCCCACAAAGATGCATCACTTTGAGTTAATTTATAAGAACTTGGACAGGGAGAGAGTTCATTTAATTGAAAGATGTAATTATCAGGTGTTGGAGGCAAAGGGGCTCATTAATTTCTGAGACATGCTGTTGACTGAGCTGTCCTCATTTTCATTTTTCACTCCATATCAAGGCTGAATCGGTGTGTCAGAGAGGCCAGGAGACACCAGATCACTGTTCCACAGGGCAGAGGTTCCTCTCTATCCCAGCAGGAACCCCAGGTATGCAGTCCTGCCTGACATGGGCGCTCCCATGGGGAGGTTGGCATTACCTCACTATGGCCTGGGCCCAGAGGACTCACAAACCTCTGGTACAGCACAGTCTGGGCTCTGGGAGGTGATGGACCACCCAGGCAACCTCCGGTGATGGGAAGGAATCAATGAACTCCCTTAACACATCTTCTTCCTCTGTCTTTAAAGCTCCAAACCCTGGAAGTGTCCAAGGCCAAGCTGGATGGGGCTTGGAGCAACCTGAGGTAGTGGAAGGTGTTCCTGTCCATGACAGGGGTTAGAACAAGATGAGGTTTAAGGTCCCTTCCAACCCAAATCACTCTGTGACTCTGTGGTTCAGACCTGAAATGAAGATGCCGATGGTGCTTAGAGGCTCCTTCAGGAGGGAATCCAGTTGGGGAGCAGTGAGAGGTGGTGCTTTAGGCTGGTCGTGTCCTTTGGGAAAAAAATCCCAATCACAAACCTTTCCATCAGGATTTTTACACCCATCCCACTATCAGTCCCTCCTCACCCCTTCCCCTCACAGAAATGAGAACTACCCTGCTGTCACCCTCCTCACATTGGTATTCCCCCCAGCTTGCCAGTCTGCACTTAGATTTATGATTTATTTAGAATTGGATTACACCAAGGCTCAAGGCCAGCACTCCCTAATCCGTCACCGTCCCCGCCACGGCCAAAAACAAACATTTGTTTTAGCTGCATCAGCATCCCTGGCTCCTGGAGAAGGACGCGCTGTTAATTGCTATAGCAACCACGACTTAAGGTTTGGGCTCTTTTCCTATTTTTTTAATCCTCCTTCCCCTGCCGAAAAACCCTGGCATTGTCCAGCGACAGGTATTTATAACTTCATAGAACACTGGCATGTCTAAGTTACGCCGCTGAAATGCATCACAGCCAGAGTGGTTCTGTTATTTGTTTTTGTGCTGAATAGCAGCAAGAGCTCGAAGTTATTGTCCTTGTACATCCATAAAAAAGGGAAAAGGAGGGATGGATAATTGTTGCCCATATTTATAGCTCCTGGATGTGGAGTGCCAGGGTGCAGGAAAGGCTGCTCCCAGCAATGTCACCCAAGATGATCCTGAGGACCACGTTCCCTTCAAATGCGCTGATGGTGGATGTCTGTTTGAATTGGGAAATGAAGGTTTTGGGCTTGGATGAACAAACTGATTATGCCAGGGATATTTTTGGCCCCAGCTGGTAAAGTTTGATGAGCTAAGATATGAGCACGCTCGAAAATGTGAAACCAACACAAAAATAATGCGTAAGCCCTTTGAAATTACCGAGCAGAAGCTTAAACAATCCATCTTTAATGCACCATGAGGCACAAGCAAAGAGTTTGCACTCAGCCCTTCCTTACGGTTTTCTAGTCAAGGCCTTTTGGAGATCCATTCTTCACCAGGCTCAGCGTTCTGCCCACACATTCACAACCTGCTGGGACAACCCAGCGAGGGCAAGGCAGGAAACCACGACCGCGGTCTCTCCTCACGGACCCTGCAGCTTATAGAAATCCACAAAAAATCTCCTGTTGCAGGGACTGGAGGAAAGGCAGGAAAGGCAGAGTGGGAGAAACAATCTGTGGCCAAACGAAGCCAAAGGCAACATGGACCAGGTGCTGGGAGAGGCTTAGAAGAGGAGCCTCCTAACAAGAAATGCAGCTCTCTGTTTCACCCCTCTGTGGCCAGGGTCAGCTATTCATGCCTCATCTTCCCATGATCCCAAAGGCTGGGTTCCATGACAGCCTGAGTGCTTTGGTGACCCACGGGAGTCCTGCTGGGCTTTCTGCTCTCTGTAGGGACACAAGGAGGGTGAGGAGCACTGGGGTGATGGACAGAGGCCATGGTGCTATGCAGGGGGTAACACAAGGAGCTGCCTCAAAGAAAAGGAGAGACATTCCTCCTTCTCCTGGAGCCCTTTTGGGATGAAACCCGTTTGTTCCTCTCAACACTGCGCACCTTGGAAGAAATCTGAGGTAGACACATTCACCTCCTCCAGAGTGCGTTTGCCCTTGTACTCCCTATTTTATTGCTCGGCTTTATCCACTCAGTCTTCCCCAATTTCTTGTGGTTTTGGGTAGTTTTGGGCAGACCAGGTTCTTATGCTGGAGGGAAAACTCCCCAGCTCAGCTCATATGAGGCACTTGCTGATATTTCCCTATAGCTGCAGGGTGGACTGGGGACTCTGAGAGGGCACATGGATTTGGGATGAAACAAGGCAGGGCATTTTCTTAAACAGCTTTAAAACCCATCAGTGAATTGATTTGCTTCCCGAGAATGCTTCAGCTCAACAAACAATTGCAAGCTGCACAGTGGCAAGGTAAAACAGAAAGCCCATGGGCATTAATTATATATATAGATATTAAAAAAGAAGCTACTGCTTAATTATTGTTTGCAAATCTCGGTATTTAAATTGACTTATTTGCAAATGTCTGTTTAGAAATTGACTTTGTAATTATAAAGTCGGTGCAGGCATATCATAGGCCCTGGAGGGGTCTCTAACGAGGAATGATAATGTACCAGGCAAAGTGAACTATCCTGAGCTGCATTTTAATAACCAAGAGGTGCTCGGAACAGGGAGCGGAGGGTCCACGAGAAATCCCAGCACCAACAAGTGAAGGAGCAAGAGACGGAGGAGAGGGAGCTGGCTCCACACAGCAGAGGGCCAACGTGTTTGGGAAGGGGTTTGGGGAAACCACAGCTCTTCCTGCAGCCCCTGCAGCAGGGGTGAGCCAGCAGCAGGCTTGGCTTCAGCTCTGGAATATGAATGAGGGTGGCTGCTGGCAGGGAACCGCAGCTGCTGCCGAGCCCGGCGCCCTTCCAGAGGGAAAACTCCGTCCACAAACACCCAGCCGCCCCTTCTCCACCTGCACTCCTGTCCAGCAAACTCCCAGCCATCTCTTCATCCCTTCTCCAGCCGCACTCCCCGCAGCTGGTGGTGAGGACTCAGGGTGATCATCCCTCAGCCCCCTGAGGGGCACGTTTGCAGCATTCTCACTGCCCATTCAACAAGATAATCAGAATTTAGATGATTCCCAAACCTTACCCAGCTTTCCTGGGTTTGAGGCCATGTTCACCAAACTCTGTGGCTGAGGATGGTCTACATGAGGGTGTGGAGAGCGTGTATGGCTGTGTTCTGTCGTGTGAAGCAGGGGATCTCTAGCGAGACACAAGTTTTTTGGGGTCAAGAGTGGCATATTTTACCAGACCACAACTCCTTGTCCATCCCAAAGCAATAATTCTTAACTTCAGCATGTGTCCAAAAAGTGTAGTTACGCTAAGGGTGATACAAGACTGTTCTACGTTTTTCTCTCCATCATCTCTGACAACAGCACTGCTTGGTCTCCAAATCCACTGGTCTTGGGCGTTTCTGCTTCACAGACCATTCACTATTAACTTTAAAACCGGCCACTGGCCAGAGATTTCTTGCCATACTTCATTAACCAAGAGGGAACAAAACCTGGCTGCGAAGCGGCACATTAGCAAGATCAACAGCTGGCAGGGTGCAAAAATAATAACACACAAAAAAAAATAAATTATCATAAGCAAAAGCTCCAGGTTTCTGACTCATCTGCTATGCACAGTCATGTTATCCCTTATTCGTGAGCATTCAGATGGCGCCAGTATATTCATGAAAATGTGGCAGCTTCAGACAAGGTCTGAAAGTTAAATAGGATCCAGCATCCTACTGGAGCAGAATAATATTAGTCTTTTGAGTGAAATTATGAGTGAAAGTGTGGTCCTTGAGAAATCAAAGGCAAACACCCAGACACTTTTTTTTTTACCACCACTGTGAAAGCAAAGGAACTCTGTGAATCAAAACCCAACTGCTTCCCTGGCCAGCAGAGCTGTGGCAGTGTCAAAGCACAGCTCTGATGGACTCAACACCCTCCTGATGTGTCTCTCTAAATGCTGAAGCGCTGCTCAGTGTTTGCTGTCTGTTCCACTGTGCAGCTTGTGCCTATTAAATAAAGCACCGATTCTGCTTAGAGCAGCAGTATCTGCCTTGTTTGGGAGAGATAAGAAACCCCACCCGTTAAAACCGGTGACATGGAAGATCCAAAGCCCTTTATGTCTGCTTGAGCTGGCCAGGAATAAGATATCTCCCATCTGGGAGCCGGGGAGTCGCATTAGGACAGCTGTAAACACAAAATCTCCATGGAGGGATCTGTTCATCGGCACAAGGCCCTGCACGGCTGGAGCAGCCTGTGTGGGGAAAGCAGCTGGGCAATGACACCAGGGTTTTCTGCTCACTACTCCAATGCATTTGTAATTCAGTCAGTGAGGAAGGGAAAGGAAAAGAGGGAGAGGGGAAGAGTGAAAAACAGAAAGAATGGGAGAGAAAGAGGAGAGGGAGAGGAGGGGAGAAGCAGCTTGTGTTGAATCAAAGAGAGAAAAGAACCCCTCCAAGCAGCTTGGTTAGGTTTGAAATCGAAGCATAAGCTGTTTGTCTCAGTAGTTTATAAAAATGTGCATTGCATCTCAGTACCAACTTGTCTGTTGTCCTCAGCAGATCTTTGTGCTGGGGTGAGGTGTGGCAGCCCCAGCAGCTTTGCCAGGCAGGAGGGCCGGGCTGTGGGATCACACAGGGCAGCCCTGTGTGAGCCCACCCCGACTCACAGGCTCCTTCCCGGGCGGGTTCTGCTCACAGATCTGCAGCATCTCATTTACTTTTATTTTCTCCGTAATCCTCTAATTCAAGGGTTGTGTTAGGACAATAATTGTTCAAACAAGAAGCATATTACATCTCATATTCCTGCATTAATTAAAACCGTCCAAAATCTCACAAAGTTTGTCACTGATTCAGAGCAAATGGGACCTGCAGATAATTAATGACTCTCAATAATAGTTCTTAAAAAAAACTGGGTTCTGGCAGCAGTCAGCACATACTGGATAGATTTCCATTTTATAAACCTGTTCAGTTCTTAAAGACACAAGAAATAGTGAAAGCATGCTGTTCTTTTCAATATTAATGAGGCCATTATTTATTTGGAAAAGAGGTTTTTTGTGTCAGATATTTTCATGTCAGCTGAGAATTCCACTCTTAAGTCACTTAATAGTTCATAAGAAACATTTGTGATGGCTAATTATTTATTACAAATTCAGAATTAGTTTACTAGATAGCTTTAGTTTTGTTAATTAATCTGATTATCTTTTAGATGCCAAACTCACGATGCCTACGCTGACCCTGTCGTGAAACACAACATCTGTGAAATGTGGTGCGCTGTGCATTCTCTTTTTGGGGTGGTTTAAGCCCTGCCTAAGGAAGATGAGCATTCTGTGCCTCACTGTGGACACGTCATTAAGCTCTATTACAGCTCCTAATGACAAACACTAATGAAGGGCTTGATTTGACTTGGAGAAGCAAATGGAGCTGCCCTGGCACAGGTCGGTGCTGCCAGCCCAAATCAGCAGGGACAAGTTGGGACACACATAAGGCAGCCCAGAGCTCAGCTCAGGCATCTCCTGGAGTTCATGTCCATAATAGACCTGAGTGAAGGCTGAGCCAGGGGCCTGATGGTTCCTTGGTTCCCTGATTACACGAAGAATATTTATTTCCTAGGAATTTCTTCACAAGGGGAAGTTGAGGGGCAGGCACTGATCTCTGTCCTTGGTGACCAGGGGCAGGAGCCAGGGAATGGTTGGAGCTGGGCCAGACCAGGCTCAGGCTGGAGAGCAGGGAAAGTTTCATCCCCCAGAGGGTGCTGGGCACTGCCCAGGCTCCCCAGGGAATGGTCCCGGCCCCGAGGCTGCCAGAGCTCCAGGAGCGTTTGGACAGCGCTGCCAGGGGTGCCCAGGGTGGGGTTCTTGGGGGTTCTGGGCAGGCCCGGAGCTGCACTGGATGATCCCTGTGCCTGCCTTCTGTGATCCTATAAAATTCCAGCCCTTCTCCCTCCACACAGCCGTTTCCCACACATTTACAGGCTGTTTTAAACTCCTACATGCAGGCTCAGTTCCTTGCCCTGATGTCCCAGCTCCTCTGGAGCAGCTGCTCCTGCACAGGAGCAGCCGAAATCTGTGCCCACAGAGCCCCCAGAGTCTCCAGCCTTCCTCCCCTTCAGTGGCTGACCTTGAGAAGAGCACCTTGGACTCTCTGTGTGGAGACAGCTCCACGTCTAATGAAAATCCATACTGAGAGGGTATGCAAAGATCAGACTTGATTAATTCTTTCCAGAGGTGCCTTCACAATGTCAACATTGATCTGCTTCCTAGACGCACAGTTTTCTCTTGGCTGACAACCATATGCCAGTCAGAGCTCTGCTGTACTGTAAATTTAAACAGATATGGAGATAGGATCATTAAAATACCCTGAGAATATACAGCAAGTCATTGTTTTGCTGCCTGTGCCGAGAAAAATCTTGCAGTAGAAGAAATAAATGCTCTGGGCCACTCTTATGGCAAGGAAGTTAATCCAACAATGAAATTGGATGAAATGCCCGAGGATAGGAGTCAGGACATGGGTGTCTGGTGCTGTCTATGCTAAAAAGTTGCTGCTTTATAAAGGGCGATTGCAGACGCATTTCATTTCCAGCCTGGTCTCTACAAGGGGTCCCTCTCTCCCAGAGTGCCTGCGTTCCAGGCTGCCCTCAGATGCTTTTCCATCTGAGATGGTTTAGGGATAAATCATTTCATCTCGCCGGAAGGCAGCAAGCTCCACCACCCCCTGGCTCCCTACATATGCAATGGGACCTTTTGGATTCCAGCTGTATTTCCACAGGTCTGGAGTCCTGGAGATACCCTGGCTTTTGATTCATGCAGCTGAGACCTTCAGAGTGAATCCTGACACCCTGCACTGGGTCTGGGGAGGGGTTTAGCCCCACATCCCACCAGCTGTTAATTTCCTAATTGATTCTGGTGCAACCAATCTTTGCCAATGGCCAGGTGACCTTCCATTGTGAACAGAGAAGGCTACGCTCTGAGAAGGTCCAGTTGGCATCTCCAAGTCATGATGAGCTGGTTTTTATTAATTTTATTAATTTATTTTATTTATTTTATTAATAGTAGAAGTCTACTATTATTGTGACTATTATTAATAGTAACTACTCTTACTAATAAAATACACAAGTCAGCTATGTCATTTCAATGTCCTTTCTATGGCCAGCTTCACCATTACTTAGGTGTCTTCTTGTTGCTTTTTGGGGAGTTCATCTCCCTTTGAAGAGATGAACTCCCCAAAGTTCATCTTCTCTTTGGTTTGGTTTAAATTTAAGTTAAATTAAACTACAAATGTAAAAAAAGTGAAAAAAAATTAGGCACTTTTTAATTAGAAAAAAAAATAGATTAGAGAAAGAGAAATAGAAAATAAATACATAAAGTCTTTTTTTTTTTCCCCTGGGTCCCAAACTTGGAAAGCAAGGCTTGTAAATAATAACAACATGACAAGGACAATGCATGCACTGAAGATGTATCGATGGCTCTGCTGTCCTAAAGGTCACAAGCACACATGAAAGATCTCCTTGCCAGGGTGAGCGGTGCCCAAGAAAAATATGTTGAGAATTACTCACCTTTCACAGGAGTTGCAGACAAATGAGAACGGCCTTTCAAAGGGGCAGAATGATTGGAACCGGGCGCCTTCCCTAAAACGCCTCTAAAAGGCAAATTAAACCGGCAGCTCAGCAGCATCTTTGCTACCCATCATGCTGGCATTTCTGGAGAGAGGGAGGCTGAGAACAATCCATAACGAGCTGTCTGTGCACAGCTCGGAGCCCTTCCCTTTGCTAATCTATTCCATCCCCTCCTCGTGCCTCACCTGTGCCTCCTGCATCTCCCAGGCAGGCATTAAACAACACGTGCACGTCCCTGAGCCTTCTGCTCCATCACAAAAACTGCTCTGACTCCCACAAACACCCGGCCAAGAAGACATCACCAAAGTACCTAACCTCATCTTGAGAGCGGGAGAGGAAGAGTTATGAGAACAGGTTTAAAGGAAGAGAACGGGAGAGAGAGAGACAGAGAGATTTTATTGCTCAAGGGGAAAAAAAAGAGATTATAATTGAACTGCAGAAAATTCTCCACATCACAGGTAATGATGCCTGGGTTACCTCTCTTTATCTGTGCAATAGAGATTAGCAGCCTGGGTCATAAAGGGAAATTAAAGTCAAATAAATTCTGGGCCAGCACTTGGTAAGTACTGATTTCCTACCATTTAGAAAAAGGAACATCAAATGAAGTGGCACAGCATAAGGCAGCAGCCAGCGCAGAGACCCAGGCTGGCATAAACACCGAGCTGAGCGGGGCCAGCCCCCTCCCCTGGCACAGGCTGCCCTGGCGAGGCTGGGGGAGGCTTCTCTCAGAAGCAGGGATGCTCCAAGGGGATTCTGTCAGACTCAAGCCCTGCACTTTTCAGAATCTGGGGTCTCAGGCAAGGCAGGCAGCAGGAGCAGCTCTGGAGATGTCAGAGATTATCTCCCAGCCAGTTTTCATGGTCCCTGCCCTGCTGGTTCCCACTTTTCCCTGAAAGATGGAGGAATGTAAATCATCCACGTGCTGTGACAATTTCCATGAGGAACTGGAGACTTCACCCCAGTCCCTCTCCTTGCCCAGACCCCACAGACACCCCTCCTGCAGCTTGTGCTGAGCCATCAGAGCTGGCCCTGAGCCACTGTCCCCACTCAGCCATGGCTGGAGCTGCCGAGACACGGAGAGGGAGAGGGACACTCAAGGTCCAGAGGAGGCAGAGACCCCCAGTCGGTGTTTGACAGACCCTTGGGGAGCACAGGTCCTGCTCCTGGCTCTGTGCTTCACCTCTGCACTGGGGTGTGCT
>VYZT01061331.1:0-28414 GCA_013400735.1 Pomatostomus ruficeps
TCCAATATATTAATCCAATATATAAATTTCATTTTTATTTGCATCTTCTTTCTCTATCCTTTCCCCCCAATATCCTCTGTCTTTATATGAACGGGATGGGTACATAAATCTGCTTTTGATGGGGAGATATAAATATATATAAAAATGGTCCAATTATTTTTATCTGGGATGCTGCTCCTCGCATATTCATCGTGCTGGAGAACTCCAACTCTTCTGGGTGTTAAACTGCTGGAATATGGATTTGCCCACCAAGCTGGGGGAGCAAATCTTGTATTATCTCAGGAAAAACCTGTTTTTTTAATTTAAAAACGCCCCTGAACCCCTCCTGGCCAGCCCTGCGCCCTTCACCCGTCATCCTATCCGCGGGTTCCCGTTGATCCCTCTTGCACAAATCCGGTGTTTCTCCCAAAAACTGCCTGTGCCCCATGAGAAAAAAAATTTAAAAAAAAGAAAATAATGATTTTGGCTGTAGGAATGAAAGTTTCTCAGTGTGAATGCATCGCTCTTTCCTCATAGCGGTGGGGATATCGAGCTCCACATCTTCCAGGAGCGCTGAGGAATTCCCAGGTGCCGCTCCCGCCCACGAGCTGCTCACCCTTGCTCCCCTGAGAGATCAAAAGAGAGAAAATTCATTGAAAAACCTGCAAAATGTATTTTTTTTGTAAGATACCGCCTGCCCTCCAAGCCTCACCTTCCAGCACAGAGTGTGGGTGTCTTTTTCCGAGAAAAACGGCATTTTAGGCACCGGCTGCGGCTGCCCCGAGGTTCAGGTTCTGAGTGCTTTGCTCCTGATGGGGNGGGCACCGGCTGCAGCTGCCCAGATGTTCTGAGTGCTTTGCTCCTGATGGGGAGAGCTGAGCTTTGATTTAATCACCTGGAGCTGCCTTGAGAAGTTCAAAAAGCAGAAAAACTCCTAAAATTGCAAAATGGGGCAGTGGCTGGGGTAGCAGCGTGGATGGTGCTTGAAGCTGTGGGTTTAACGTCTCATTTGGGGTAAAATGACAGGGAGAGCTCAGTTTTGATTTAATCACCTGGAGATGCCATGGGAGGTTCAGAAAGCAGAAAAAACCCTAAAACTGGGATGGCAAAATGGGGCAGTGGCTGGGGTGGCAGCGTGGACGGTGCTTGAAGCTCTGGGTTTAACGTCTCATTTGGGGTAAAATGACAGGGAGAGCTCAGTTTTGATTTAATCACCTGGAGCTGCCAGGGAGGTCCAGAAAGCAGAAAAAATCCTAAAATTGCAAAATGGGGCAGTGGCTGGGGTGGCAGCGTGGACGGTGCTTGAAGCTCTGGGTTTAACGTCTCATTTGGGGTAAAATGACAGGGAGAGCTCAGTTTTGATTTAATCACCTGGAGCTGCCAGGGAGGTCCAGAAAGCAGAAAAAATCCTAAAATTGCAAAATGGGGCAGTGGCTGGGGTGGCAGCGTGGACGGTGCTTGAAGCTCTGGGTTTAACGTCTCATTTGGGGTAAAATCCTGTGTTTTTTGCCAAAGCGGCCGCCAGCTGCTGCTGCAGAGCTCCATTAACCCGGCGCGGGTGGCTCCAGGTCTCCGTTTCGGTTCCTTGGCTGCTCTGGCTGATTTTCCCCCTCTCTTTGGGGCTCCTCCTCGCCTGGCACCCGGCCAGGCTGGATTTGCGCCGTCGCCTTTGGCCTCGTTGTTCCAGCGTCCTCATCCTCGTTATATTCAACGTTTGGGTTTGGGGGTTGCTTCCCCCTGAGCTTTCAGCCTTGTTTCCAAAGGTGTTAAGAGCATCCATGTCTTTCTGAGCGCCTTTCCTTCTCTGGGAATGCAGGCACAGCTGATTCGTCAGAATAATTCAGGATTATTTGGGATTATTTCACTGGAGAGCCTCGATGGTGCCGGGCTGGTGCAACCCCAGGAGCCAAAATCCTCAATTATCGCAGGCGTGACCTTGCCGGGATGAGGGACCAGACGGCCGGGGATGCTCACTTCCCAAAAAACCCTAGGACAGCCTGGATGCGGGGTCTCCTGACGAAGGCAGCGCTTCCCAGCTTTAATTAGGCGCCCCTCATTAAGCACAAAGCTCGTCTGCCTGTGGCCCAAACTTCCCCAGTGCCGGACGGTGACATTAAGGCACTTCAGAGCATGAAAGAGCGGCTGCAGTGGTCACAGAGCATCACATCTCCCCCTGTCAGGGCTGCATCCTCGTTAAAGGAATTAGAAAACCATTTTGCAATTAATACTTTTTGAGGATGCAGCATCGAACGGGGTTTTAGCAACACTCAGGTCTTAATTTATCTTCATCCCAGGGCGGAAAAACGATGTCCTGAGGCTTCCTTGTGCTCAGAGCTGGGCAGAGGAACGATTTGCTGCCCGGTTTGGGAGCTGGGGGGGATTTGGCTGCGTGGTTGGGGGCTGGGATTTTCCTCCAGCTGTTGCGCTGATATTGGGTTTGCAGGAAATCCGAGGTTTTTAGCAGCTTTCTCTTTCCCGGTGTTACTTCTGAGGATTAAATCTGGCTCAGGTGTGCTGAGGGAGCGGTGAAAAATTTTATGTTTCTAGGAAAAATCGCCTGTTTTTTAAAATATAAAAGCAGCCATCTGAATTTCAAAGCGCGAGGCTTTTTAAAAATTTTATTTTTGAAGTTGGGTAAAGGCTGGATTGCTCTGTACTTCAGACATCTGATTTGCCAGTACAGACAGGTGTCAAAAAAAACCCCCAAGCCCCAAAAAACACCCAAATCTTGAGGTTTTCTGATGAGCTCAGGAACTAAATACAGAGTTTTAGGAAGGTTTTGGTCAGTTTGGGGTTGCTGGAAACCTTAGTTAAAAGCTTGAAAAGGAGAATCACCATTTAACAGCCAAACCCTGTGCTTGGTGCAGAAATTATTGGTGGTTTTACATGAAATTTTCGATAAAAAGCACTTTTTGAGCAAAATATTATGGAATTTATGTGCTCGAGCTGTGTCACGAGTTAAGTGGTAGCAACAAATGATTTTTGCAGAACAAACGCGCCAGGGTAGAGAGAGCCCGTGGGCTTTGGGGAGGGAGCTGACTCCAGGCACGCCTGGACCGCGCAGGCAGCCCCAGGCTGCCCTCGGCTCCGGAGCCAGGAGCGACCTGGACCTCTGGTGAGCCAAACTCTGCCAGAAAATCTCTGCTTTTCCCAGGCAGGTTAATAAAAAACCCACGTCTACCTGCCTGGAGGGGCTGAGGAGCGGTGCAGGACCGTGCCAGGCTGTGACACATCAAAATGAGCATTTTTTGAAAAGCTGGGTGGAAATGGAGATTTGCTGAGCTTTGCTTTTAGCCGGTGTCTTTGCTTTGGTCCTGGGTGGCATCTTCAGTTTGCTCTGCTCGTGGCCTTGGGTGGTTCCCAGGCAGCATCCGGGACTGATCCCGGCTGACATCCCTGCGTTGGTCCCAGCCGGGATCTCTGGTTGGATTTTAACCATCCCAGAATCCCAGAATGGTTTGGGTTGGAAGGGTCCTTAAAGCTCATCCCATTCCACCCCCTGCCATGGCAGGGACACCTCCCACTGTCCCAGGGGCTCCCAGCCCCGTCCAGCCTGGCCTTGGGCACTGCCAGCGATCCAGGGGCAGCCACAGCTGCTCTGGGCACCCTGTGCCAGGGCCTCCCCACCCTCCCAGGGAACAATTCCTGCCCAATATCCCATCCATCGCTGCCCTCTGGCACTGGGAAGCCATTCCCTGTGTCCTGTCCCTCCAGCCCTTGTCCCCAGTCCCTCTCCAGCTCTCCTGGAGCCCCTTTAGGCCCTGGAAGGGGCTCTGAGCTCTCCCTGGAGCTTCTCCTCTCTGAGTGAGCACCCCCAGCTCTCCCAGCCTGGCTCCAGAGGGGCTCCAGCCTTTGGAGCATCTCTGGTCCCTCCTCTGGCCTGGCTCCAGCAGCTCCAGCTCCTTCCTGTGCTGGAGCCCCGGGCTGGGGCAGCTCTGCAGGGGGGGTCTCACCTGAGCGGGGCAGAGGGGCAGAATCCCCCCTCCCCTGCTGCCCACGCTGGGGGCTCAGCACAGGGGGGTTCTGGGCCAGGGCCTGTCCGGCTCTCACCCACCCCAAATCCTCCTCCCCTGGTTCTATTTCCTCTTTTCCATTCAGTGGGAACTTCATGAGGCTGCCACGTCTCCAATATGATGGATGTTTGAGAATTCACCACTTTCTCTGCCATTTCCCTCAGGAAGTCCATCCAGTGGGTGCATCAGACCAGGTTCCATGGATTTCTTGCACCTTCAGGTTCCTTGGAGGTTCTTGAACCTGATCTCCAGCAGGCAGTGAGCATCCTTGGTGGGATCTCAGCCAGATCCTTGCTTTGGCCCTTGTGGGCATCCTCATTTTGTATTTAGCTGGAAGTTTGAGTCTGGAAAGAGCCAATATCCCCATGGTACCCTTGAGATAATCCCACCCAGCATCCTTGCTTTGGTCCTTTCCAGCATCCCTGGCTTGATACCGTTCCCACACTTGAATTTCAAACTTTGCTTCTCTCCTCGTCAGCATCCTCAGTTTAAATTAACACAATTTCCAGCTTATAGATCTAATTTTATACATATATGTATAAATATATAGATACAAAATTATATAATATATGAAATTATATAATATATATATATCCTTACATTTTATATATAATATATAATTTTTTATATATATATATATATATATATAATGGACATTTTTTTCTGCCCATTCCCAGTTTTGCAGCAATTTTTCGTGGGAGGGCACCCCGGTGACAGTGGGGTAGCAGTTCCCAGCTGGTGTTAATGCAGGGTGGTCACGTCTGCAGTGAGACCTGACAGCGTCAAGCCAGGAGTTTGTTTTTCTTAAAAAAACCGAGCAAAACCATTGCCAACAGGTTGTGTTTTGCCTTGCTGAATAATCAGTCGGGATGAGCATCCCCGACCCCACATCAGCCGTGCCATTTTCGGCACTTGACTGAAAATTCAAGCAAAACTTTCGCAGGAAGAGGCTCTTTCCCGTGGCTTTTTGGGGATGCTCCAGCGGCAGCGCGGGGATGCCGGCACCTCTCTGCTCCCACATCCGTGGCAAACTGCGGCAGCCAGTTGCGTACTCGGGCTGTAAAGATAATTAAGTTGCATTTCTGTGCGTTGTTTACTGTTCCTCTGATCCAACTGTTCCCCCGAGACTTCGGCTCGGGGCTCGTTTTTGTTTTGCAAACCTCCTCGTGAGTGTGCCCTTCACTCTGCTGCGGGAGCGATTTTAATTTTGCTATTATTAAACCATCCCAGACGTTGCCTTATTATGTGCCTCGGAGCTGAAATTCCTGCAGCAGGGGGGGAGCCCGCCTCGCATCTGGGCTTGTTCTGCAGATGTTTGCTCCTCTCCAGGAAGGAGCCGACATTAAAGCCTGGCCTTGGAGGGATTTTGCCCCGGGATGGGTTTGCGCAGGTCGGCGCGGGATGGAAACGGCTTTGGCACCGAGAGAAACCCCAAAGCTTAATTCGTCCTAGACAGGAGATGGGTGTGAAAAGATCTTGTCTTGGCTTCCTTGGAAAGAAATGAATAATTTTTATCCTGAAAAGAATCATTTCAAAAGAGACCATAATTAAAAATGAATTAAGTAAAATGAACAGGAAGGAGCTGCACCGCTCGCCTGGGGAGCCAAAACCTGGAATTTTGGCACGGCTTCACGATCAAACCCGATTTTGCACTTTTTAAACTCTGAAGTGGGATCGTGAGATCCCCCCGGACGCCCTGGAGGGCGGTGCAGGGCCTGGGCAGCCTGGCGGGCAGGCAGGATGGTTTTCACCGTGTGGCTGCGGCTCTGCTGGCACGTGCGGTTATGGGCTCACGTGTGCGTTTGCACATTCACGTGTGTGTCTGCACACGCACGTCCCACGTGCGTTCCCGTTTGCCTGTGTGTGTTCCGTGGGTGTTTCTCCATTTCCCTGTTGCCGTGTGTGTGCTGCCATGATGGCAGATGTGCATTGGCCTCTTTGGCTGTGGCTCTGTGTGTTTGCCACCTGCGTGTGCCCATTTCCACATGTGTGCCCATTTCCATGTGTGCCCATTTCCACGTGTGCCCATTTCCACATGCGTGTGCCCATTTCCACGTGTGCCCATTTCCATGTGTGCCCATTTCCATGTGTTTGTGCCCATTTCCACATGTGTGCCCATTTCCACGTGTGCCCATTTCCACATGTGTGCCCATTTCCGTGTGTGCCCATTTCCATGTGTGTGTGCCCATTTCCACGTGTCCATTTCCACGTGTCCCCATTTCCACGTGTGCCCATTCCCACATGCGTGTCCCCATTTCCACGTGTTCCCATTTCCACATCTGCTCATTTCCACATGTGTGTGCCCATTTCCGTGTGCGTGTACCCATTTCCATGAGTGCCCATTTCCACGAGTGTGTGCCCATTTCCAAGTGTGTGTGTGTCCATTTCCACGTGCGTGTCCCCATTTCCATGTGCCTGTCCCTATTTCCATGTGTGCTGATTTCCATGTGTGCCCATTTCCATGTGTTTGTGCCCATTTCCACATGTGTGCCCATTTCCATGTGTGCCCGTTTCCACGTGTGCCCATTTCCACGTGTGTGTGCCCATTTCCACGTGTGCCCATTTCCACGTGTGCCCATTTCCACATGCGTGTTCCCATTCCCATGTTCGTGTGTCCATTTCAATGTACATGTCCCCATTTCCACATGTGTGCCCATTTCCACATATATGTGCCCATTTCCAGTTGTGCCCGTTTCCACATGTGTATTCCCACTTCCACATGCGTGTGCCCATTTCCACATTCATGTGCCCATTTCCATGAGTGTGCCCATTTCTGTGTGTGCCCATTTCCTTCTGCATGTGCCCATTTCCACACATGTGCGCATTTCCACATGCGTGTTCCCATTTCCACATCTGCTCATTTCCACATGTGTGTGCCCATTTCCACATGTGCCCATTTTCACGTGCCTGTGCCCATTTCCACTTGTGTGCCCATTTCCACGTGTGTGCCCTTTTCCATGTTCATGTGCCCATTTCCACGTGTCCATTTCCACATGCACGTGCCCATTTCCATGTATGCCCATTTCCACGTGTGTGCCCATTTCCACACGTGTGCCCATTTCCACCTGCCAGTCCCCATTTCCATGTGTGCCCATTTCCACATGCATGTGCCCATTTCCGTGTGCCTGTCCCTATTTCCATGTGTGCCGATTTCCATGTGTTTGTGCCCATTTCCACATGTGTCCCCATTTCCATGTGTGCCCATTTCCTCCTGCATGTGCCCATTTCTATGTACTTGTGCCCATTTCCACGTGCCTGTTCCCATTTCCACGTGTGTGCCCATTTCCATGTACATGTGCCCATTTCCACGAGTGTGTGCCCATTTCCACGCGTGTGTGCCCATTTCCATGTACATGTGCCCATTTCCACGAGTGTGTGCCCATTTCCACGCGTGTGTGCCCATTTCCATGTACATGTGCCCATTTCCACGAGTGTGTGCCCATTTCCACGTGCCCATTTCCACATCTGCCCATTTCCACGCGTGTGTGCCCATTTCCATGTGCCTGTCCCCATTTCCACGTGTACCCATTTCCATGTTCCTGTGCCCATTTCCACGCGCGTTTCCAGGTGCACACCTGCACACCACGCACATTTCCCAGTTTTCCCCACACCGTCGCACGCTGCAGTGCCTGTGAATATTTGCATATATGCAAATACACAGCTACACAAATTTGCATAGCAAAACCACGCCCGTTTTTGCCCGTGAGCGCCGAGCTGGCCGCGCGCGTGGCCGTTCCCATGCGCGGCGCTCCTGATTTACACACCCTCCATAACTTTTCCTCCCATTATCCCCAACCTGCAGACTCTGGGAAGTTTAATTTCTCCTCTCTGGTAATCACCATTAAATAGAAATTGTCTTTTTCTGTGTAAACACGTCATTAGCGAGGCCGCTTTCTGCAGGGTCCAGATTTCATTTTTATTAAAATGAAACATTTCTTCGGCTCCTCACTGTGTCCGGAGATGAAGAGGATAATTTTAACCCGTTGGGTTGGCCACAGATAATTGCGCCAGCGTTTGATTGGGGCGATTAGGGAAATATCTTCTTTTCATGCGGAATTTGCATTTTCCCCTCTTCCTTCTCTGGAGCAGAATCGTGCTTTGCTGCCCAGCCAGTTTTAATGATTGTTATCAATCCTAATAAATAGCTTTTCATCTTCCCTTTATTGACTTCTTTTTTAGCTGGGGTGGGCTGAGAACCAGGTCTGGGTAAAAACTCGGGGTGGGGAAAGGCACCGAATTTCAGCTCCTTTTTTGTGAGGTTGATGCTCAATAAGGGGAATTTATTTTTTAATTTTTTTATTTATTTTTTTTTTGCCAGTGAGAGCGATGCAGTGGAGTTTTGTGGGGTAGTGAGGTGGGCTCGGTGCCAGGGTTGCAAAGAGCTCTCAGCATCTTCCCCTGCCAGTCGTGCGAGGGCCACATCCCCCCAAATCCGTGTTCTTTTCCAGAGCTTTTCCAGTGGTCCCGGTGGTCTCAGCAGGGACTGCTGGGAAAAGACCTTTTCCCCATTAAATACCCCCAAAAAATCTTCAAAGCTCACACCTATCTAAATCCATCTATTTGATACATCTCACATCAGACAAATAACATATGGGAGTGACAGATAATATAAAATCGAATAATTAATAATATATATTGTGATAGATAATATAAAATTGAATAATTAATAATATATATAGTGATAGATAATATAAAATCAATTAATTAATAATATATATCGTGATAGACAATATAAATTTGAATAATTAATATATATTGTGATAGATAATATAAAATCGAATAATTAATAATATATATTGTGATAGATAATATAAATTCGAATAATTAATAATATATATTATTCCCATCACATCATCGATATATAACCATATAAGGAAATAACAGAGACTAAATAATTTATTGTTCCTGTGTTTTATAAATATTATATAATATGATATAAAGTAGATTAATCTATTATTGGAATGATAACTAATACATATTACTCTAATATATTATGCAATATAGATAACATATAACATTTAATGCTAGAGGGTATTTAAACTTCTATAAATGCAATTATAATATAAATCATGTATAAGATGGTATGTGATATCAAAGATATAATATAAGGTATATTGTGGCGTTGGGGGATGTGGTGGCCTCCCCGCTCTCCTTTTGCCATAACCAAACCTTGAATTTCTGCCTGGATTACTGAAAAAAACCCAAATTAATTCCGAATTTACATGTATCTACCAATCCAGCCGCTCCCTTTGCCGTTGAAAATCAACTTTACCCTCCCCGCGCTACCTGGAGAATCATATTTCCAGGCACGTGGAAGGAACGGGTCGCCCCAAACCCCCCTCTCGGCATCCTCCAGATGCAGATTCCCGGCCGGGACGGGGTCCAGCCGCTGCTTTCCCGTATTTATTTAACATCGGCGGGAGCGGCGTGGCCGGGGCTGCCCGGTGCTGTTTGCTCAAGCCCACTGGGGGCCAGCGAGGGATTCTGGGGCGATGGGAAAGCTGCTCCGCCAGGCTGCTTCCAACCTCCTTTTTCCCAAACTGCACAACGAGCTCGCTTTTTGCTTCCTTTCCTTTCCACCTTTCCTCGCTTTCCTTGCTTTTCCTTCTCCCCCTTCCCGCCAACCTTTCCTTGCTTTTTTTGTTCTGCTTTTCCTCCCCTTTTCCTCGCTTTTCTTTTCTTTTCCTTTTTCACGTTTTTTTTTTCCATGCAAACAGCCAGGCCTCCTCTCCTAGCTAGGAATTCGAGGTGAAAAACACCCTTTTCAGGCCCAAAGGATTGTTTTTTCCCCCAGTTTATGAGTTTTGGGGGGACATTGCTGCCAAAGGAAGGCGTCACCTGGGTAAGTAAATTCCCGCGGTCGCTTCCACACCCGAGGGAGGATCCCACTAACGCCCACAGCGCCCCAAACCAGAGATTTGCTCAAAACGCGGCAGGATTGTGGTTTGGTTCCCTAGAGAACTGGAATTACACAGCACCTCCGAGTTTTGGGAGAAAAGGCAGTGGAAATCGTTATTTGTGGCGGCACCAGGGCGCCGCGTTGTCGCTGTCACCTGAAGTTCCGCGGCTGGGACTGGGGGAGTCCGGAGCATCGGCCTGAGCTGGGCAGGGAATGGCTCGGGATGGCCGCAGGGATTCAGCGCTTCCAGAGCTCCGAACGCCTGGGATCGTGTTGGGAAAACCTCAGACAAACCCACAGAACCCCATGGCTAACCCTTCAAACCCCCTGGTGCCGACACGGAGCGGTTTTGCGAATTGTTGTTGTTGTTGTTGCAGTAACTCTGTGTTTTCCTGGTGCTGGGAGTGGATTCCCTCCATTCTTCCTTTGGAAACTCAAGTTTAGTGACTGGAATTTGTGATAGGAGTATTGGTGTCCCCTTCTAACCCATGATCCTTTTATCATCACTTATCTTTCCCCGTCCTTGCGATCCCAAATTTCCTCCTTGTTCATNTGTCACTCAGCTTTCCCTCGGTAACCAATCCCCGTGCTCGCCATCCCAAATTTCCTCCTTGTTCATAACTTTTTCACGATTTTTCCTTTGAGCGCGGCTTTTCCCTGTTTGGGCTGAGCGATTTCGCTCTACGCCAACCCCAAAAGTTGCTTGGAACCTGTTTGGAGCTCTTGGTTTCACCGAGCGGGGGGATTCTCTGCCTGAGCATCATTAGCACTGCGGCCTGATCATTATTATTAATATTTCTTAGCTAATTGCTGTGTATTTTGAGCAAATAAAGTCTCAGAAGCATTTATTTTCTTTAAAGAGGCAGAAATGGATATTGTGTCTGTTGATGATGAGCAATTCCTTGCCCTGATGTCAGGAAGTATCCATGGAGCAGATTCCAGGGTTGGATGGTGGGAGGTGATTCCACAAGCCGGGAATTTTTAATTTAAAAGTTACCTAGATTATTGAATTAGGAAATAAAGCATGTGGTTAAATTATAAAATTGTTATTAAATTAGAAAATAATTTCTATTCAAAATTTCATTCTGAATTCAAATTTTAAAATTTATAAATTTATTCCTGGCTTGGGGATGCATCCAGCTGTGGGAAAATTTCTGCAAGGATGTTAAACCCTGGCAGAGGTATTGAAATTTAAGTGTTTTTACTCCAAAACCCTCAAACCCACCAAAACACGGGGATTTAAGGATCGAAATTAGTGTAAGGTTTAATTCTGGTATTTTCAAACTCCAGAGTTTACGTTCCCATGGCAACCGGTATTTTTATCCTCTTGGCTCAGCGCTTGTGAGATGGATCTGTTGGGAAATGTTTTCCCTCCTGGGACCCATGAAGATGTTGGGGTTGGGTCAGAAGAAAAACAGAAATAAATCCCCAGCAGCCAATGGGAAGAACGTGCAGGAATCCAGGGTTTTCCCTCTCTCAGCAAACCAGACAAAGACGATTTTGGGATCGTTTCAACCCAGCAGTCAATGGCTCCTTGTGCCGCTCTCCAAAATACCCAAAAACCCCAAAACTTGTGCTGGAAAAATCTCATTTTCCTTTCTCTGTATCTCTGTTAGATGCTCTGCTCTGGGATGAGCTTTATGGGCTGGGTTGGAGCTCTAGGAACTGAAAAAAGTGAGGGAAAATATCCGAATTTTAAATACTGTAACATTATCTAGACCCCAAAGAGTCTTTTTCTCTGGAAAATCATTTATATTGAGCTGCTTTTCCTCAGTCAAATCTCATAACCGCTTATTACCTGGCTTGGTGCGTGTTTGAACAATTTCTCAAGTTTTTCAGATCTGTTATGCATTGTAATTTTTTTTTTCCCCCTGCTGGAGATGAGCTGCTTGGTGGAATTCCCAAAAAACCCAGTAAAAATGGGGAAAAATGGAGATTTATTGGCTTTTCTGTAATTGGACTTGGTAGGAGCTGATACCTGTGGGTTTGATTGGCGAGATGAGATGGAGCAGGAGAGAAATGCAGATTTTAAGATGCAAAGGACCTTTAAAACTGTGGGATTTTGCTCCTAAACCCCCAAATGAGGGGAATTTCCCTGAAAAAACAATCCCAGAAATTTAGGCAAAATCTAAATCGGGTCAGGGTTACCGCACTCTTCCCTTCATACTCACATCCTCGATATCAATTAATTTTTAACATTAATTTTTTCCCTGTGACCAGGGTGTTCCTCGCATCCACCGGCTCCTAGCCGTGGGTGCAAACAGTGAATTAAGGAAAAATTACAGATTATTGCGCCGTGTTTTTTCTCCTGCCCGACTCAAACAATGCTGTTGGCATAGAAACAGCCTTTTGCGGAAAGGTCACCTGCGAGGAGGGTGGTTGAGGTGTAATTCAAGGAGATTACAGGGGATTAGGCTGCACTTTTATATTTATTTTTTATAGAGATGGGGTGCGTGCGTATCCCGGTGTCCCTATATTCACGGCCGCCTGCGTATCCGCATGTATAGATATTTATATTTTTATTTTTTTAAAGGGAAATGCGATAAAGAAGCAATACCCAGGAAGGTTTGCTAAATTAAAAAGTCGACGATGAAGGGGATGTTTTTATTTTTTTTCTGATTTTTTTTTTTCCCTAGGTTTTTTTTTTTCCTTTTCCCCCCTATTTTCCCCCCTCTCCCCGCCGCGTGCGGTGGGGCGATATCAGAACCCGGCGCTGCTCCTCTGTGTTTTTCACTTGGCTTTAATTAAACCTCAGGCAGAGCTGGAAAAATGTGGCGAGACGAGATAATTGCGCTTATTCCCCGCGCGGGGCCGGAGCCCGGGCTCGGGGAAAAAAAAAAAAAAGGAGAAAAATAGAAATTTGGAGGAGATGTAAAGGTGATGGAGGGAGGCCGAGCCGAGCCGTCGAGGGCGATGGAGCTGTGAGATTTGCAACGAGAAACTCGGCCAATAAAAACGACCAAAATCGCCAGTTTTCACCCCATTTTGCAATGCTGCATGTTTACACCCCGCCCCCGGAACCAGAAAAACAACTAAAATTCTATTTTTTCTTTTTTTTTTACTGTGACTGCCCTGGATTGCTTGTCTTCGATTTGTTTCCTTTTCCTATTTTTTTTTCCCGTATTTTTTTTCGGTAACACGTGGTTACATCACTTTATAATTGCATTTATATTGGATAAACCCCACGCCCTGGGCACCTGGTCCCCGCAGTGCAGTAAAAACCTCCCAGTTCCATTTTCTCCCCCAAACTGGTGGGGGTAAGGTGTCACCAGCGCAAAAAACAGGGGAAATCCCCCCAAAATTCAAATCCTCCCCAAATTCTCCTCTCCTAGAGGAGAAAAAACATCATTTTTTTGAGGCTGTTTGCCCCACTATTGAGAAAAATCAGTGCACTGGAAATGTTCTGGATGGTGGAAGGAGCTTCCTGCACCCTGGAAATATCTGGCAAAAAAAGGGTTTGGAAAGGCAACAAAATCAAAAAATCTCTTTCTCTTCTCTTTCCGTCGAGCTAGAACAGACCGTGGTAGCAAACATTTGGCTCAGATTGCTTTTTGGTGATTACAGCTTGTCAGAAAATATTGTTTGCATCCTAGAGGAAATATTATATTTTAACTTTGTTTTCGTTCCAGGAAGTCAAAATATTGATTTTTATATACATATATATAAAATATTTTTTTTTTTTCCTTTCCGTGGTAAAATTCCAAAAGCGTTTTCTGTTTGGACACATGGAAGCAAAAAACTATCGGCACCGTCTGCAGACGTGAAATGTTTTGACATTTAAAAATGTTAGTTTCCAATTGACATTTCAGCATAAAATAGCATTGAAATGGCACTGACTGAAGCTGTTGATTCAAACCAAAAATTAAATTTCATTGAGGCATTTCAAAACCGAATGTTTTTCTCTCATTCTGAACGAGCGCTTTGGGAAAAGGAGCATTTGTTGCTGGAGAAATGAAACATTTCTCCCCGGTTTTTGGTGTTAAATAGTCCTGACCCACTTTGCTGCAGGATGGTGGTCACTGCGCCGGACCACCCGCAGCTGCCCGCCTGGGGAGGCGTGAGACAGCAGAGAAGGGGGTTTTCCATCCAGATGCAGTTTTGGATAAATCACCACGCGTTCTTAGCCAGAAAGAAAAAAAATCCCCAAATAATTCACGTCAGCTGAAAAGAAAAACCCCAAACTCGCATTTATTCCCGCGTTGGTTGATGGCCAGCGGCGCTGGAGGTGGGATGGGCCCATTCAGCAGGGAGCAGCTGTGTAGGAGATCCGCCAATAACGTCGCATCGGAGGGCTGGGAAGCTGCAGCCTGTTGGGGAAGCTGGAATAGGGAAAATGTATAAATACGATTACCTGGCAAAAACTGTAAGTGAGATTGAAATGGAGACAAGCTTTGAGTTACCGAACCCCAGTTACTGAACAACTGGAGAACAATGGTACAGCCGGCTGGAGGTAATCCCCACTTGATTGAACAATGCCTTCGGCTTGCAAGCAGGTCCAAGGGTCAGAGAAGACCCCGCAAACCCATCAGAGGGTCCAAAAAGCAACTTTTGGAGTTTAAAGCGTAATGCCATGGGCTAATGCAATGATTCTTATAGGCTGTAGGCAAATGTTGTAAGATTTGTAGCTTATTCTAGATTGGTCAATGGAAATCAGAATATTCAACACAGAAGATGATTTATTGTATTGTAAACGCTCATTCTGGGCTCTCTCTAAACTGCTCTCTTCATTCTGCACTGCTCTTTCTACTCTGCTCTCTTCCTTCTCTGCTCCGGCCTGCCTGGCGCTGCGCCGTGCAGCTCCAGGTAAGCCTTTCTCTCCCCGCGCCTCCTGCAATAAACCTCATGTTCTAAAACCTAAACACAGAGATCTCCGTTTGTCCCGAACGACCGTACAGCGGACACAGAGAATCCTACAGCAGCCGCCCTCAACATCACTTTTATTTCTTATTTCTCTCCGTCCTCACAGCTCCCATTTCATGTTGAACCATTGGGGCAGCGATAACCCAGCCACGCCTGGCGCGGGCGGCCGAGCCGATTGTGCCGCGTGTTGGCTTTCAGCAGTTCCCAATTTATTAATTAGCTCCGTTTCTGGTTCGATTTCAGTTATTTTTTTTTGGCAGGTGGTGATTTTGGGCAGGTTTTGGACATCTTGGTGGATTCTGTGGGGGAAGCTCCCTTGGGGAGGGGAAAGGCAGGGAGGGATTTGGGTTTGGGTGTTTGATGCCGAGGGAAGGTTGGAGGAAGGGGCTCTCGTTTCTCTCAGCTGTCTTGGAAAAGGTGGGGAAGAGTTTTGCATGGACTGGGAGGGTTTTGGTTGGAGAAAGAGCATCTCTGAGTGCCCCAAGCTGGTGATCTGCAGCTGGAGAAGGTGGAAGAAGGTGCTGCTCCTTCTCGTGGTTCTTCTTTCATCGCCCCAACAAAGAAACACAAACCCCTCCTGTTTAGGGTTTGGGTCCTCCAGGCAGCATCTCGAGTGGAAATCCTCATATTTTTTTTTTCCCCTGAGAAGTTTTTACCCTCTGACTTTTTTCTCACAGACTGCTCCTCCTGGAGTCGACCTCACGGCCTCTTTCCACGAGTTACAACTAAGAAATATTTAATAAAGAGGCGATTTAAGCTTTGGGAGAAATTCCATGTGAAAAATTGCTGTTTCCAGCGAGCCGCACAATGGCTCTTTAGAAAGATCTCGGGTTTGACCAGGATTGATGGCCAAGGGTATGAGTGCAGAGCGTGCTTTCCACCCAAATTGCCAAATGAGGCTTTAATTGCTCTCTGGGGGTTTCTTGCAATATCTGAAATCACTTAATAGTGGCGTTTGATTTTTATGGCAGTTTTTGGGCTGTTGGCGTGAGTCCTGCTTCGACACTGGGTACTCTTCAACGCAGCGCCAGGTGTTCTCTGTAGGATCAACACTCTCCTCGTTGCCATCGCACTCATTAACTCAGGGCTTTGAAGGGTTAATTAGTTACCTGCTGCTGTTGTAGTCATCAACCCCGAGCTGGGTCTTCTCTGAAGGGTCCGCTCGTTGATTTTGTTTAATAACAGCTCAAAATGTGTCAGCAAAGGCTCCGTAACCACAGCTGCTGGGGGAAGCAGAGCATCCATTGCAAATTCTTTCCACAGTTTGCCCCTTTCCTTGCTTGGAGTTTGACTAAAAGTAAGAAAATTCTCAAATTGCGTTGGAAAGAAAGTATCACAGAGTGACGATCTGGGAATGTTTTAATGTTGAGTTCTTGGACATGAACTTTTTGGCTTCCGTTCGTTTCCTTTCTCTATTAATCAGCCTGAATGAACGTGTCAATGGTGTGGGTCAGCACCGCACCTGACTCTCCACGGGGTAAATGCCACGTCCGTGCTTGCTCTTAAACTCCCAGCTTTCATTCTGATGGAAAAAAATCCTGAAAAATGTGCCTGAGAGACACCAGATTTCCTGGAACTGCGCTTTTCATGGAAGACCTCTGATTCGTTTCGCTGTGCACCGAGCACGGACAGCGGCAGTAATTCCTTGTACCGAGGGGTACTGATCACACGCAGCTCAGATCCATCACAGCCTTACTGCAGGCTATTAATAGTTTATTAACTCCATTTAAACTCTGCCTTACTGCTCCTGGTGTGACGAGTGTCTCTGCTTAGAAATTATTAAGAAAAGACAGTTTTTAATCGAATTATGGAGTGGTGCTGGGGCATGTACTCAGCCCACACTGTGCCCTGCGTAGCCACGTTTCTGCAAATATTCTGGGTACGTTTCCTGCAATTTAATGCTGGATCTGGGGGAATTTGCTCCATTGTTGCTTGGGGATTGAACTAGCACTGGGAAAAAAGTGCTTCTTGAGTGGTTGTTTCCAGCTGAGCCAACCCAAAGCCTGGGGTTTTGCATGAGCGGCCAAAAGAGGAGTGAATTTTTGCAGGGGTGAATATTTGAAGCCGAATGTCTCAGAGGAACTCTGGTGAGGGGAAAGCCCTGAGTTCTGGGAATCTACTCCCACCACGGGAAGAGAAGGGGGTTTTTTTGGCCTGTTCCTGCCTGTGGGGAAACTCAGAGTTTGAGGAGAGGCGTACGGATGGTGAGGAAGATTTGCGCCTCGGAGTGGGAACTTGCGTTTGCTCCCCTCGTTTAATCTCAGGCGCTCCCTTCCTGCCCAAACACAGAAAAATACTCGTAAAATCCGTTTCCTGCCCCTCTTTTTGCTTTGCTGTGATGTTTTTTTTTTTGTCTCTCGTTGGTGTCCGCGTACGGAGAGTCAAGCCGGGACATTAATATTGATGTCGACCTCGGTTATCGGGAGCTGCGCTTCCGAGGGTGCCGGCAGCGCGGCGATGCTGGTGCCGGGTAATTAGCGAGCCTCCAGCTGAGCCTGGGCTGAGCAGGGATGGTGTCCTACTTCTGGGATTGGGCTTTGTGGTTTTTTTGTCTTGGACTGTTGGGGTTTCGCCCCAAGAAGGAGCCAGAGAAATGGAAATCCCAGCTCAGGAGCACCTGGATGCTCAATGAAACAGAAAAAGGCAAAACAGGGAGGAAAAAATGGAAGGAAAAAATATCTGCCAAGGCTTTTCCTTTTTGAAATCCTCCTGTATTTGAAATACAAAATAATAATTTTTGAGTTTCTTATTAATATTCCTTTTTTTTTTGTTTGCTTCTATCCCTTCCTGCTGGATTTCTTGGTTTGCGATTTCTCTCCCCATGCCCCACTTTAATTTTACTCCTCTGGTGCTAAAGAAGTTTGGAAAAGCTTCAGCGTTGCCAAAGGGCAAATGCAACCAGGATTCTCTGGTTGGATGCACCTGAAAAATGAATATTCCTCACATTCCTCGCTCTCCAGCCCTTTCTGGATACAGGAAACCCTTTTATTTTATTTTATTTTATTTTTTATTATTTTATTTTATTTTATTTTATTTTATTTTATTTTATTTTATTTTACTTTATTTTATTTTATTTTATTTTATTTTATTTTATATTTTCTCCCCCATTCTCTTCTCCCCAATAAACACAAGAAGGGTTTTTCCATCCAGACAGGAATGGGGAGACTTCCCCAGGGTCACCAGATCCTCCCCTTTATCCCACAGTGCAGCTTTGATTGAAACACCATGTGAATAATTTAGGGGTGTTTTGCATCTTTTATACCTCTGAACTTCCACTAAAAGGGGTTTTGAGTTGCTGCTGCCGGCGAAATAACGTCTGCAGGTGAACAGCCCCTCAATTTTGCATGAGCTGAAAGGGCTCTGAATGGGGAGCTGGGTTTGCCTCTGAAGTCAGGCGGGTTTGACACCTGAATTTCATGGATTAACGGGAGGAAAGCAGCGGCTCCTGCGCTGGGGGTGAATCACTGCAGCTCACTGCGCCTCGGGCTCGCTGCAGGTTGGGCATCGCTGCACCTCGCTGCGCCCGGGGCTGCAACCCTGACTTGCAGCCCCGTGTTACCGCCTCCCTTTATTTTAACTGCTGCTCAGATGCCGGCTTTCCCTCAGCACGGGGATGTTTTGGGTCAGACCATCCCATTTTCAGGCCTCCTCATTGGCTGAGGCTTTTAATGGTTTTGCTGGGAGGAGGCGCAGCCCCGTCAGTGGCTGCCCAGCGGGATTGTGCCGGTGTCCATCCCTTTCCAGTGCTCGTGGAGGAGTGAAAGAGAGGAGGTTTAGAAATCAGAAAGAAATTGTTCCCTGGGAGGGTGGGGAGGCCCTGGCACAGGGTGCCCAGAGCAGCTGTGGCTGCCCCTGGATTCCTGGCAGTGCCCAAGGCCAGGCTGGACGGGGCTTGGAGCAACCTGGGGGAGTGGAAAGTGTCCTTGCTGATCGCAGGAAATCAGAATTAATGCTCTTTAAGACCCCTTCCAAACTATTCAGGATTCTCTGATTCTCCGACTTTCCCTTCCCCAGGGCTGCGTGAGCATCAACATGTGGCCTTGACAGGGTGTCTGTGTCAAGCTGCTGGAAAAGATTTTAAACTCCCGAATAATTTCTTTTCCGCGAAACAAATGAATCTTCAGAAGGGCCTTTCCTCGCACTTGCTAAGCCATTTAATTTATCTGAGTCATTTACAATTTGTGATGGGCCTGTTAATAGCCTGATGTGGGGATCAACATCACTTAGATGTGGGGGTCGTTTTCTTTCTTTTTTTTGGTTCCTTTTTCCCTTTTTTTTTTCCTTTTTTTTTTTTTTTTTGGCCATTTGGGTTTTAATTTCTGGCCGGATTTGCCCCCAGAGGCACAGAGCTGTGTTTGGAAAACGTCAGCTCGGTCTGCGCAGCCCCTTTGTCACGGCGGCGCGGCGCGGGCTGAAAGCGCCAACCGCAGCCCACCCATGGGGCCGCGCTGCCCTGCTGCTACCGCGCCGCTTCAAAGCACCTGTGTGGGATGTGAAACACGCCGTAAAGGCAATGCCTTCCAGATGTTCCAGCACGGCCCCTCAGCTCCACAGTCCACCTGGAGGCAGCGGGCACAGCGAGGCTCCTCGGTCCCCGCTGCTGAGAGCAGCACTGAAAGGAGCGCTGTGGTGCCCTCGTTTGGGGGTGGCCATTGCCAGACCAGGGTGATGCCCCCACGTCCTGCTCTGGGCAGTTTGGGGTGAAGATTTCAGCCCCTGGTGGATTGCCCTCCATGGGGTTGGGGAAGGTGGGGTTTGCTGCCTTAGGTTTGGGGGGTCTTTGTTCTGGAGGGGATTTCTCCCTCCTTGGAAGTTCTCCATTCTTGGGTTGGAGGTCTCCGTCCTTGGAGTCTGCAGAGTCTCCATCCTCAGGGTTGTGAGGGTCCTTGGGTTTTGAGGATCTGCATCGTCAGGGTGGGTGGATCTGTCCATGAGGTTTGTGAGTCTCCATCCTTGGGTTTTGGAGACCTCCGTCTGCAGGGCTGGGAGATCCTTTTCCTTGTGCCTGGGGGAATTCCCAACCTTGGCGTTAGGTGGCTTCTTCCTGGTGTTTTGTGGGGCTCCATCCCTGAGGCTTGAGCACCTTCAGAGCAGGGAGTGTGTCTCCATCTGTGGGATATGGGGATTGTCTTCCTTGGGTTCGGAGGAGAATCTTCATCCTCAGGGCAGGCAGATACGTCTGGGGCTGGGAGATACTTCTGGGACTGGCAGAGATGTCTGGGGCTGGGAGATACATCTGGGGCTGGCAGAGATGTCTGGGCCTGGTGGATACATCTGGGGCTGGGAGATACTTCTGGGGCTGGCAGAGATGTCTGGGGCTGGGAGATACTTCTGGGACTGGCAGAGATGTCTGGGGCTGGTGGATACGTCTGGGGCTGGCAGACCTCCGTCCTTGAAGGTTCTCCGTCTTCAGGGTTGGGCGATCTCCACCTCCTGGATGAAGCCACGACCCAGAACCTCCTCCACACCACAACACCCATGTTGCTCCGAGGCTCTGGGGGTGTTCAGCCAGGCTCATGCCCTTGGACAGTTTCGGGATGATGGGAACCTCCGTGAGCAGAGCAGCTTCCCAAACTTCCAGCCAGCTCAGCAAATACGACCTTAATTTATTCCAAAGCTTCCGAGAGAACACCTTGGGGTGTGTGCTCGCTGTTCAATCGGGCATTTCCAGGAGACACAGCCAATGATCTCCTTGGCGTGCCCTGTGTGGGTCCTGGTTGGCTGGGAGGACCATGGCAGAGCTGGAATAACGACCCCGTAGAAGGCGGCGACATAGGTACAAAAGCTGAAATTACCATTCATCGCTAATACGTTGCACGGCGCTAATTAATTTTTAAACAGCCTCGCCGGGGGCCTCATTGCTAAAACATGATATTTTCTTCTCCGGAACTGTAACTGTGAACTCCAAACAAAGCAGAGGAAGGCCAGGAAGGATGAGGAGCCGCAGGTCCGTTAGAGTGCATCCGAGCTGCCTGCTGGGATGGCCGAATCTGATGGTCCCCGTGCCTGGGGGATGCTCTTTTTCCCTCTCTGAAGGGACTTTTTTGGGCTGGGGAGTCAAACCCAGCTTCCTGGGAGTGCAGAAGTGTTGTCTGAGCTGCAGGGGTGCTGGGAGGAAAGGGAAGATTATTTTTGGTTGTGCTCTCACCTGTCTCCCTTTACCCGAGCGAGGTTTTCCCTGAATATTTTTAACCGTATTTTATTCCTGGTCTCCCAAGCCTCAGACTGGGGGTTGTTGCCATTGCGCTCACTCACATGGAAGTTATTTAATTCAGTCTTTGTGAGGGCTGAGGAAAGACTTCCCTCAAGGTTTTCATTGCTGCTGACATCCAGATCAACACCCAAATATATTTATTTGACGTTTCCCATTTCCAATTAATCAGTGAAGTATTCCTCCTAAAATGGTCTGAGCTGGTAGTGCTTTATCTTCCAGTTAATGTTTAATTATTCTTTAATTATTTGGACACTTTTTTCATCGCCACTTTGAGCCCACCTATTAATTCCAGCCTTTTCAGTTTCATCACCTCCAGAAGAAGGGAAATTCAGCAAGCTCCTGCTACGTTTATTTCAAAAAATGTACCAAGTTCAGTAGTTTTATTTACACCTCTCTGTTTAACTTTTTAATTTAAAAATTAGGAACTGTGGTGGCTTGGGGAAAATCTTTTTTTTGATGTTCTTGAGGTCTGGGGGTACCGGGATCTGGCCTGAGCCAGGCTGAGTGTAAAAAACGACAATTGCACCATTGAAAAAGTGATTTTTCTGCTGCTGGCGAGAGGCTTTGCTGTGCGGCAGTAGCAGCCCCGGGGTCACAGAGGGCTGCGGCCGAGGGGAGCGCAGCCCCCCCAGACGGGGAGATTTCGGTTTCCATATGGAAAAGGGATGCGGCATCTGGTTTCACTCCCAGCAGCTGGCAGCTTGAAGCCTGTGTTTTGCATGGTGTGGAGTAAAGAGAAAATAAAGTGTCGAATTGTTTGGCATTATCAAGGATTTCTGCTCCCCAGGACTCCTGCATAAAGAGATGGAAATTTTAGCTGCTGGAGCCAAGGAACACACAGAAGTATATGAATTTATTACATTTTATCTCATTCCCTCGCAAACAGCGCTGCAAATGTCAAAAGATCATCTATTGTTTCATCGTTTAGAAAGAATTTTTTGTTTTCTAGTTGTAATTTCCTTGGTGCCTGGCTGTGGGGAAGGAAGAGAAATTGGAGCAGGAGCTGGCAGGGCTGCGGCAGGTTGAGCGTGCGGGTTTGCCTGGCCATGGAGCTACATGCATTTAAATTTCTCACATCCCAGGTTTTTAATTTAACAAATGTAATTAAGGCCGGGGTAGGTACTCGGATTATTCATTTACTCCAGATGGAAAAAATTAAATTGAATGCAAATTCCGTAATCAGACGTGAAGTTGAGGACGTCGGACGTGATGGGGAAGTGTCAGCACATTAATCGGACCCGCTTTCCCTAAACAGCACCCAAATCTAAGAGCCGGGGATTATTTGAATAATTGAGGTGGCATTTGATAAGATATCTGATTGCTGATATCTCCTTAAGACGGAGCCCTAATTGTAATTCTCCATCAAGAAGGATTAATCTGCGCCGCGGAATGCGCTGGGAATAGTGTGGAGTCAGGCTCCCTCCCCGGAGTTTTGGCTTTTTATCGAGGGCTGCCATGCCCAGGGAAGGTGCCAAAGTGATTTATCGCTTCTCCTGTTGCTTTATCCCTGTGCCAGGAGGCCGCCAGGTAGCAGAGCTGGGCGCTGGGGAGCTGGGCACCCGCGGCTGCCCGAGCCCCGGAGCTTGGGCTGGGTTTTGGAGGTGCCTCCCCTAAATCGGACAAGAATCCATCAGTGCATCTCCGCGTCCCTTCTCCGTGTCCTCAGGGCACAGCGAGACCCCTTTTTCTGTGGAAAAGGAGACAAAATGGAGCCAAACTGTCCCAACTTGAGCAGAAGACCAGGTTGGAGGGCCATGACCCCATCCACGTCCTCTGACACGACGCAATCCTGATTCTCTTGGAAAACTGTTGGAGGCTGATGGATGTTGAGCCCCAGCTCAGCCTTGGCAGGGGCATGTCGTGGTTTAGGAGCTGTACCCCCAATTTAGAGCTTCTGCTGAGACTCTGCAAGCCCCGCTGGCACTCACCGTCCCCTTCCCCTCCCCTTCTCCCCCCGGAGAAGAGAACAGGAGGCACAAAAGGCAAAGATCACCATCAACAAGATGGGCTGAGATGAGAACAGGAGTGAGAAAAGAAACCAAACAGCGACAGCAACAATATTCATAACAAAGTGTGCGAAAAGAGAGTGATTCCCGTACAAAAACGCTCACCGTGCAGCCGGAGCTGCTCCCTGGGGCTGGGGAGGGTCCCTTTCGTGCCCCTGAGCCCAGGATGATGTGGAGGGGTGTCAAAGGTCCAGGTCCTGGCCATGCCCCTCCCGGACACCGCAGAAATTAACCCTCTCCTGGCCAGCTCCAGCACGGGTGGCAAGAGGAGTTTCCACTCCACCTGGCAGCAGAAACTTGGTCATAACCAGAAATCTTTCCTTGTGGAGTCTGTTCCGCTGCCAGCACCATTGGCCCCTCTTAAAACCAGGCATGGAAGGGTGGGAGAGAGGGGTGGGATTTCCTCCTTGAATCCCATGCCCTGAGTGAGATTAGAAAGGATTTAAATTGCTGAAATGACAATTAAAAAAAAATTGTATATCCACGTTGAATACCCAGTCTTGTGAACAAATAATCCTCGTGATCTTTCCTTCCCCTGCCTCTACCTAGCAGCAAATGAAAAAAAGGAAAAGGGAAAAAGATGAAAGAGGGCAAAGGGATAAAGCTTGAGTTTGCTGGTGGGTTTGAGAGCTTGAATATTTTGGAACAAACTGTAAATGGGAATTCTTCCCTGTGAGGGTGGTGAGGCCCTGGCGCAGGTTGCCCCATCCCTGGCGGTGTCCAAGGCCAGGTTGGATGGGGTTTGGAGCACCCTGGGACAGTGGGAGGTGTCCCTGACTGTGGCAGGGAGTTGGAACAAGATGAATTTTAAGGTCCCTTCCAACCCAAACCATTCTGGGATTCTCTGATTCTATGTAATAAAAAAAAATAAAATAGGGTATCAGGGAAATAATAATCCTTAGCCCTTCTGTGGTCAATTGCCCATCAGTGATGAGGATATATTCTATTTTTCCTGTCTCTAAAGTGAAGGGAAATGCAGAGATTTTCAGTTTTTTCTCTTTGTCCTACAATCCCACCTCTTCTTGTGGCCTATGGCCTCTCCTGGTGGATGGGTGCACCAAGTGGTGTTAGCCACGCTCTGGACAGTGCATTCACAACCAGAAAAGTGTTATTTCCCCTCAAAAAACCCCAAAACCCCAAAAAAACCCACTAAAATCCCCCCCAACCAAACAACAACAAAAAAAATCCCAACTTAAATCACTTGAGATAAGTTGGGTGTTTTCTTAAGGCTGCAAATTGCTTGTTTGCCTCTCCAGCTGGAGCTGTTAATTCCGAACAATTAACGCACCGTTTAAAACCCAGACAAAGCATATGGAGGCAGTCCTTGGGAAAAGAGCCTGCTCGGGATGGAGAGCCAGGAAAACTCCGGTTTGTTTTTCCTCTGAGATCCTGGCAGGTTTTGTGGGAAATGACCCAAACACCCGGGAGTTTGGCCCCCCCAAACCCCTGTTGGGTGCAAGGTTGGGTGATGCTCAAAAGGAGAGCAAACTCTGTCTTTACACCCAAAAATGAATAAAATGTTGACGTTCATTGTTGGGATGAATTTACCACTGAGTGCCTTCACCCTCCTGCTCATCCTTCAAATATTTTTTCTTGATGAAGAAATAACGAATCCTGGTGTGAATCCTGAAATAATGACTGAATTTTTTTATTAGCCCTTTAATGCCGTGGAACACCTCCCTGGCTCCATCCTCTAGGCCCTGTCTGGCATCATTCTGGACGCCTGCCATCTATTTTCTCAGGTTCCCTTTGATTTTTGATGCAGGTGAAGAACAAAAGCCTGAATCTGGACAGAAACCCCGAAACGCCGCAGCTCAACCGTCTTAAAACGCTGATGTGAGCTCAACCTGCTTAAAATATCCCAGGGTCAGGGAGCCAGGAGGTGAGCTCATTGCGTTTCCGCAAGGACATAAACCCCTGGCAGACTTTATGGGATGCTGCAGGAAATACTGCAGCGGTCGTTGCATTTCTGCAGCCCAGTGGTGGCTTAGGGGATGATCCTTCCTTTCTTCCACCTCTGTGTATTTTTTCACCATGTATGTTCATCCATGCATCCATGTGTCCTTTCCTCTGTCCATCCATCATTTTTTTGGTCTTGCACTTCTGACCACAGCTGCACACAAATTTTATCAAGGCCACCCAAAAATTCGTTTTTCACCTGGAAAAAATTCCCGCAAATCCAAATATTTTCCTCGGAAACTTTGCAGGGATTGGCGTGGCTGAACGTGCAGCAGCTTTTTGCGTCCCCTGCAAATGACGGGAAAATGTGCTTTTCCATCCCAAAACTGGGAAAATGTGCTTTTCCATCCCAGAACTGGGAAAATGTGGTTTTCCATCCCAGAACTGGGAAAATGTGCTTTTCCATCCCAAAGCTGGCAGGAGGATTTTGGGGCTGGGCACCCCTGGAGTGCGAGCCCCCCAAAACCTTCATCCTCCTGAGCTGAGAAAGCCGAGCAGGTCATCTTTAAGAGCTCTTTCTGCAAACCCTTTCCTGTTATTCCCCCATCCGAGGATGGATGTAGGCAGCATCGGCAAATCTGAATAACTAATCAGAGTCCTCATTAACCCCCCACTGAGATGCTCAAACATTCACTTTGCTGTTTGTGAAGCAGGGAAAGAAAAAAAAAAAAAAAGAAAAAAAAAAGGAAAAAGGAAAAAACCGCACAAGCCACCGTGCATTAAAATTGATGTGTTATTAATCCCACTGCTCCAGACCTCGCGGGTACCGAGTTTTCCTGCGTCTCGCCCGAGGCCGAGCAGTGTGGTGCTGCTTCCGCGGGGCACTTTGCCTCTCCATTATTTATCAGCGCGGTGGAGAGCGGCCGCTTTTGTTCCCTGGGTCCAGATGTGTTCACGGGTCTGGGCTGGGTGGGGATGTCCAGGATTTCTCTTCATGCCCCGTTTGGGTAACGAGAGTCACGGCTCCACCAGCAGACTCGTCTCTCCTGGCCGTGTTTGGCCTCAGCAGCTTTGCTTTTGCAGAAATACAAAAATATTTTTGGGTGTGTGGGCACTTCTCAGACTTTCCACCCTCTCTGATCAAGGGTGGGGTTTGGGCATCACCAGTTTTACTTCTGAAGTGAAAATCCCGTATTCCTCTCTGCCCCTTCAGCATTCCCATCACCTGGCCCCAACCCTTATCCAGAGGCTCCAGAAACTGCACTGTGAGGGGAAAAACCCGAAACACCGAAGGTTTTTATCACAAAAGTCCTCCTTGCAGATGGCAGCAGGTGTTGCCGAGGTATTTGGAGAGTCACGATCATCCCTTGGAGCGCCTGAAAGGGTTAACTGAAATTTGAGCTTGGATTTCTGCATTTGTACTGTTTTTCACACTTACGGGATTTCTTTGGTTGTCCCCATGGGTGTGGGGCCAGTAGAGCTTGCTGTTGGGCATAGTGTGGGGGATAAAAATAATTCAACAAAACCCAGTGTTTTTGGGGATTTCACCATTTGTGGTTTCCCCCTAAGTCAGAGGAGCTGGCATTTAATTTATTAAAACACGATAATCACAATTAACCAGCATTGACGTGATGAGGTTGGTGTCGGCCTGCTCACATTGGAAGGAACGAAGTGACACACCGGGAAAAGCCTTCCTGCTTTAAAATCCTCCACTTTTTTTTGCAAAAAATCCTGAATTTTGTTTTGCTAAATGTCAGCTTTATTAGCATTCCCTTACATTTCATTAAACCTTTATTAACAGGGATGCCCTTGGCTTTTTGCAGCTGACATCCCGGGGTGCTGGGCTCCCATCTCTGCTGCTGGATGGATCCAGGTCGGCGGGATCAGGATTTGGGGCGTTTGGGGGGATTGATGCCCTGTCAGGAGTGGTGTCTCATTCACAACCCCGGGGCAGCAGCCGCGCGCGGCCGCGGGCGCCTGGGACGCCGCGGCTCTCGCTGCCTCGCGTTGCCTGTGGTGGAGCATCTTGGAGGAGGCTTCTCCTCCGTTCCCTTCCGCGTCGGGAGGACTTCAAAGGCCTTTGCTGAACTTCAAAGGATGCCTTTTGAAGTTGCTGGAAGTGCGCTCCGGCTCGGGAAGGCTCCTCTGCCTCGGCAAGGGTGTTCGGGGAGGTGTCCCTGCTGGGCTTGGCTCTTGGTGTTCTTGGTGGTGGGGACAAAAGCGGCACCGTTTCTGCAGAAGCTGCGCAGTGGTTCTGTCCCACACGCGTGCAGCAGCCAAGACCTCAGGCCTGACCACCTCCCAGGATGAAAATCAGCCTCTGGTCTGTCCCAGCTCCTTTCACCCTGACAGAGCCTTTTTGCTGCCCCTTTTCCTCCAGTCCTCATGTTCTGTTCACATGGAAACCCCAGATGCCAAAAGTCTTTCCTGTGGGATGGAAAAAAGTCTTTACGGGGATGAAGGACTGGTGCAAAACGTGAGCTTTTTCATCGTGATGTCGGGACAAATCCTTGGAAAATCAAGTCCCAGGTTCACGATGTGTGTTTGGCACCAGTCCATTCATGATCCTCCAAGGCATGAGCATCAATTTTTTACCATAAACAACCTGAATATTTCACCCGCCGTTGTGGGGGAAGAGTTTCGGCCCCAGGCCCTTGGGAGCACTTGGTGCAACCGGGATTTGGTCTCTAAACCTCTCAGCAGTACCTACGCTGTCCTGAGAGGGCAAGAGGCACCTGGACCTTTTGTCCCTTTCACAGAGTTTTCCACGTTTGGAGGTTTCTGCCGTGTTTTGCCATGAAATGTCCCAGTCCCTTCCATGTCTCTCTTGGGCAATGACCTTGGGCCAGGTTTCCAGAAACGTCCCTTCCTCTGCGAGCTTCCCCGTGTAACCCCTTTGGGCCCACGTTCCTGGCTGAGCTGGTGGACGCTGCTCTGAAGGCACAGAACTGCAGGTGCCGATATTGCCAGGGCTTGGGATGGAATTAAAACCTGGGAAAATGGCTCCCATGGACCTCCTGTCTGGCCTTGGAATGCGAGATGGGGCTCTCTGCTGGTGCTGTAGAACAGAGATGGGGTCTGAGGAGCTCGGCTCTCCACTGGTGCTGTAGAACATCCCTGAGGTGTGTCCTGGGGGTGTGACGAGTTCTGCTGGTGCTGTGTAGCAGAGATGCATGCCTGAGGTGTGTCCTGGGGCTGTGAGGAGCTCTCTGCTGGTGCTGTAGAGCATCCCTGAGGTGTTCCTGAGGGTCTGAGGAGCTCTCCAGAGGTGCTGTAGAGCAGAGCTGCATCCCTGGGATGTTTTCTGGGGCTGTGAGGAGCTCAGCTCTCTGCTGGTGCTGTAGAGCATCCCTGAGGTGTTCCTGAGGGTCTGAGGAGCTCTCCAGAGGTGCTGAACAGCAGAGATGCATCCCTGAGATGTGTCTGGGGCTGTGAGTAACTCACATCTCTGCTGGTGCTGTAGAGCAGAGCTGCATCCCTGAGGTCTGAGGAGCTCTCTGCTGATGCTGCGGAGCAGAGGGACATCCCTGAGGTGTGTCCTGGG
>VYZT01061333.1:0-18243 GCA_013400735.1 Pomatostomus ruficeps
AAAAAAAGTGAACTAAAATTTCAGGAACAGAGCACTTAGAATTTATTATTACACTTCCCAATACCACAGATATAGGCAAAATCAGAGCATGTAAACGAGTTCATTTAAGTCTCATATTCCTGACACTTTTCCAATGAACATTTCAGACTCACTTTGAAAAATACACCCAAGACAGATTTTCTTCTGGTGTTTGCCTGAATGGCACTCTTGCCTCTGCATAAGAATGCTGCACTGTTTTCAGATCCATTCCAACACTTTTCCTAGTGTTTCACTTTGAACTGAAGAAAATGAGAATTCTCAAGATGCACCCTTTTGGAAAACTGAGTCACATCAGGTCACAATGATTTGGCTTCAATGGCTACATAAAACATTACAGTTGGCACAGATGTATCATAAACAGCTTGGTAGTGATTTTGAACGAAATGTGTATGCTTGGAAGCCTGCTGAAAGATGAACATGGAGATGTAGATTTTCACTTCTCAATTCTGTTCTTCATGCTGGCAAAGCACCTGCATGTTACAGGCAAATGCCAAACTCTGTTTGGATGCAAGAGTTTATTCCCTCCCTCATTTATACCCACTTTCATGGCATTCTCATGTAGGCTTTCTTCTCTGTTTATTCTCAGTTTAGTGGTGTGACAGCCTCTGGTGTTCCACCCCAACAGTAAATCCCATTTTCAAAATGTCTTCTCAAGAGCCACACTGTAAGATTCATGTGTCTGTCTTCACCAGAAACCATTTTTAAGGATTAGCTGGCAAATCTGGGGTGCAGAAATTTCTGCCAGTACCAGGAATATATCCCAACTCCTCTAAGCAATAATGAGAAGCTTCCAGCTCCCACCTTGTCACAGCTGGGCAAGAAGAGGACAGAAATGATAGTATCAATGTGGCTCTGTGGAAGAAATTCATGCAGAAAGCAAGAGGGATGAGGCACTGTTTTTCCCCAAATTTACCCTATGATAAATTCACTGACTTGAATGGAGTCATCCTGAAGTAGAATTAATATAATGCAGTGATAAATCAGGCCTCTTGATGCACTGACAGTGCCCCTGTAGGACCTTCTTGAGCTGCCAGCCTACTGAACATTGCTCACAGCATTGTCTTCCCAAGCACTGTGCCATGCCATTTCCACAGACAAATTGTTTCCTGACACCGCAGAGACAGATCTCCATGCTTCCTGCTTAGCTAATGCATTATAACCACATTGTTTTGCACTGGTTGCCCTCTAATTTGTGTGCAAAAGGATTTCTGAGTCAAACACACAGCCCTCAGCTGTGGCAAATCCGTGTGGAGTTTTGACTCCTAAAGCATCCAAAGATCACAGAAGTCACAGATGCAAAATGTACTTCCCCAACTACTTTTATGATTTGATTATTTGAAAAGCCAGGAGAGAAGAGATGGATCATGATACTGGAGCCAAGAATGCTTTCTAAGGAGGCAGTGATAGCCAAACTCCTGGCCTTGAAGTCCAAGGTAGCAAAGGATGCCCTGAGGAAATATTTATACATCTCTTGGCCTTTTTTTGGACTCCTCAAAAATTTTCTGGTTTTTGTTTTCTGACAGATATTAAACCCAAGAGGCAGCTTTAGACAGTGAAAAATTATGTCTGGTCATAATTGCTTGGTAATTAGCAGCTCTCAGAGGCAGCAAGCCAAATAATAAACATTTCTTCCAAGTATATCTAGTCATTGTTTTGATGACACCTTTCCAACTCAGGGCTTCTCATTTCTGGCCAATGTCAAAAATGCCACAGGGGTGGGGCAATGTAAAATGAAAATCAGACTCCTCTTTGGAAATCAGATAGGAGGAAAAATACCTTAAAAAAAGAAAGTCCAAAAACCAGGACTGTTCCAGCCTTCTTTCAACAACTCCAAGAGACCTTTGATGGTGGAAACATTCTGGTTTTCTCCTGCAGATCCAAAATGTCAGTAGATTATGTGCTGTTCCAGGCAAAGCTACAATGACAAAAACCAAAATTTAAATTCAACAGACTTACTTCATGCCTACCCTGAAAAGTTCTGTCAGTGTTTAGAGAAGAAAAGGAAGGCAACATGAGAAGGAAGATAAAATACAGACCACCATCTCTACAAACTATAGGCAAAAGACAAAATATCCGGGCATGTTCTTCTTGCCTCAGTCCCCCTCTAATTAATAGATAGAGACACTGTTATGGGCAGAGTCCATTTGACATTTTACACATCTGCTCTAGGATAAGTAGAGCTGGTACCTACAGCCCCTTGACTACATTGACTTCATATCCACAGATCGTAACAGTGTTCAAGGACTACCATAACAGCACATGTTTGCATTTCAGATGCCTTTCCATTTAATTAGGTAAAGTCCACTCTCTTTCTCTAATCACAGAGGCCAACTGCTTTTGTAGGCCTAAATGAAAAAGTTCCCTTCAGAAAGGATGACTACCATCAAGGAAAAACATCGCTGTTTGCCCACAATCTTCAGGAAACATTCAGGGATGTTGGAGACAGAAAACTATTGGTCAAAAACTTGGAAGTTGCTCTGTCCCAAAAGGCAGAAAAATAGATGCAGGTTGAATACTAAAGGGGTAGTTTCACCACATCTATAGCTGTTATCTTCCAGACATCTGTCCCACCTTTTCTAACAGGAGTTAGTTACCCAGTAGTCTTGGGTGTGCCCATAGTCCAGAAGGCCAACTGCAGCCTGAGCTGCATCCAAAGCAGTGTGGCTCCCTGCTGGTCAAGGGAGGTGGTTCTGCCCTTTTACTCTGCTCTCATGAGGCCCCACCTGGTGTTCTGCATCCAGCTCTGGGGTCTCCAGCACAAGAAAGACATGGACCTGTTGGAGCAAGTCCAGAGGAGGGCCACAAAAATGATCAGTGTTGGAGCACCTCTCCTGCAAAGAAAGGCTGAGAGAGTTGAGTTGTTCAACCTGGAGAAGGGAAGTCTCTAGGAAGATATCATTGCAGTCTTCCACTACTTAAAGGGGGATTATTTAAAAAAAAGAGGTAGAATGACATTTTAAATGGGCATATAGTGATAAGACGAGGGAACAAGGGGTTTAGACGAGGAGAGATTTAGATTAGATGTTAGAAAAAAGTTGTTGAGAGACAGAACAGGTTTCCCAAAGAAGTTGTGGATGCCCCACAAGTGTTCAATGCCACACTGGATGGGGCCCTGAGCCTTTCTATGACTCTATGATCTCCCTTCCCTCTCTACTCTTTCTATGGGGAGACATTTTGTCTAATTGTGCATTGGCTGACAAAAAACCATGGCTCAGCCCAGATGTCCCTCACTCCTCAGGGCTAGGAAACTCCATCAAGAGGATGGGGAATATACTTCAGAAATGGGGGAGGTACCTATTGTGTGGCATTTGCAGACTCCAGAGCCACTCTTCTAGAGCCCTCACACACTAAACAGGGTGCTTTGAAGGTTCCACCCATCTTCTTGTATACACTTCCATTTGTTTGTAAAACAAAGCCACCTCCACAAACCAAGAAAGACAGAAGGCCAAGGGAAAAAAACACAGATTAACTAGATATCCCATGTATTTACTTTAGACTTCAGTGCTAGTGATGGTCTCTATGTGAATAAAATAAACTAGCACACTGACAAATCATGCAACTTTGAAGGAATAACAAGAGTTGAAATTATTGCAATTACACAATGTTCACAGAAATGCCAAACTGAAATTCTCTGAACTGCAAATGAGACCTGAGGGTCAGGTTTTGGCCCAAGAAACAGATGAGAAATCTCAACCAAATAAGTGAAGTAGCACTAACAGTAATCCAGTGCAGGACTGTGTGGGCTGCCTCTTCCCTGGGGAAATTTTCCCACCATTTAGGCACTGAGTCTTTGACTTCAACATTAAAAGTTCTGTCTTCTTGTAAGCTCAGTCATTAAACCTTTCTTGCTCCTCTACTGTTTACTTTCTTGAAGGAAAAGCTGACCCTCAGCCATAAGAACACAGCATCCTGGGCAGCCTGACCTGCACTTATTGAACTCCATGACTCCTCCACAGAGACAGGTGCCTAAAACACCAAGGGATGCTCTGCTTTAAATAACCACAGTCCTTCTGAGATCACTTTAAAAAGGGATACCCCTCACACATCATTCTGCAGCTTTAGGTTCACAGTTTGAACTCAGTTCTGCTGTTTAACAGCAGATAGAGTAGGGAGGAGGAGAAGTAGCATCTCCCTAAATCTAAATAACACTACATTTTCTCAGCCTAAATGCACAACAGATCCCTTTAGACATAATTGCCTATGGTTGCCAAAACTCCCAATGCCTTAGGGAGGCTTTCTTGAATAGTCTTCAGTCCAGGATAACCAACAGACATTTCACATATTCCTCTGCCTGCCCAGCCTGCTTGCTACACTTTGACCACTGGGCTGTTTTGACTTTACACACCTTCTGCACATCACCAGCAAGATGGAGAAAGAGTTGTTTCATCTGCTTCCCATTCCCATCTGATATGAACCTGGTGCAAATTATAACTACATTCATATGTTCTGAGTTGGCAAAGGACTTACCTTGTGATCTTCCAAAAAGGCTTTTATTACTGAGCTTCACATTAGGTGCTAAATTCTGATTCTTTAACACTTTTCATGTAACTTACCTTCATTAGTTAAATCAATGCTGACAATATCCCATAGATTTGCAGGGGGTTGCACCTACTTATGCATGACCCTGGAAGCCTTTTTAATGGGATGTTGTGGAGTATATTTTGGCAGGACACTGAAAACAAGTTTATTTTACTTGCAAGATCACATAATCAGCTCAGCAGTGCTGAAATGTGGCAATGAAATCCTCTCATCGCGTAGAGATGATGATCAGCAATACTACCAATAGATAGGAAAAACTAACCGAGTTGTCCTAGTCAGTGGATCTTACTTGCATTTAAGGCTGACACATACATAGCAATTTGCCTCTGTTCTAGAGCAGCTGCAAACTATTAACTATGACAATGAAGTTGATTTTTAAACCAACAAATATGACGGCTATTATGAAAGTTTTACCACTGTCACATGGTGTGCAGTCTTTAAATTCATCCCTTGCTGTGTGGCTGAACTTTTATTGAATTTTTTTTTAAATTAAAAGAAGGTCATGCAAGGACAGAAAACCTCTTTGTCAATCAGACTGTGCAGTGCACAAAACTCTTCCAGAACTCTCATAAAAGCCAAGACCAGCACACTGCACTTAAAGCACAGTGTTGCAGAGATACCACAACTGTATTTGACAGATAAAAAGATACTCCCCCTCATTCCCCATTGCTTCTTTCCGCCTCCAAAATGCCATCATCTTTGCTGGGTTCCCAGAAAATATAGCACTGAATGATCTATTTGCCAACTGAGGGAGTTTTCAACATAGGAAACCTTCAAAATTATACCCATGGTCCAAAGCACACACCTTTGCTCTAGTGCAGTGATAGGAACAAATCAAATGAAAACCAGCTTCCAATCCAAGACTTACACAGAGAAAAAAAAGAAGGATTTTAGCTTCTTTTGACAGCCTGAGGTGCATTTGAGGAATGCTTACAGTCAGATATCATACAAAATGTCTCTCATCACGTACAAATAAATTGTGGCCAAATGAATCTGTAAAAATCAAGATATAACCTTTAGATAATATTCTAATTTTTCCCCTACATGCTCAGGGACACAGGACAAAAAATTTTTGAATTCTAGAAGCACTTATAACTATTCAGCTGAAGAAGTGATTCCTCCTGGTTTCTATTTCCATTCATCTTCTTTCTCACCTCATCATATGAGCTACCCTTCTCCTTCAAAAGAACTGTGCAGAAACCCACAGGCAGAGCAGGGGGTGAGCCTCACTATTTTACATAACAAAATCATATGCATCAAAACACACACACACACACACACACACAACTTCCCAAATGTCTGAGGTTAGTTATCCTTCATGTCCTGACAAGTTACACCCACCTTTCCCAGAGGAACTAACTCACTCCATAACAAATCCCAGATTTCTGTTAAAACAGCAAATAAATTAGGACCACCTACCACCCAATCCTTCAAGCACTTACTGGTAGACATCCCTGCATGCCTACTGCCATGCACAGCCTCAGAGTTTCAGCTGGCCTGTCCATGACACAAAGTGCCGTATCTCCGGCAAATGTTTCCAGAGTTATGCTCCATTGCTAGGTCAAAATCAGCTCAATTCTGTAACCCCTGTTTAAAGTCAGCCTCCAGCACTGGCTTATGTTGGAATAATTCATAAGAATGAAACACAAGTTTGGATTTCAGGATAAGGCCCCCAGTCAACATGTGGGAGCATTTATGACTCTGTGAGACCTACGTTAGAAAATAACTTAAAAACAGACAGAATTTCCCTCAGAGTGTCCTGTTTTCCCATGTTCCAGTTTGCTCTTTCAAGAAGACTGGTAGGCTGAGATATTGGTCACTATGTGAAAATGACAACATTCAATTAAAACAATAGCAATTTCCAAGTGACGCTTTTTTTCAATAGATGTATGACATTCCTAGACATTCTATTAATTAGCAGGCCCCAGGCAACACATTTGGAAAAAGAGAACAATCTGGCCTTTGATTTTTATCCAGGCCTTACCCAAGATCACACAGAGGTATCCAGACTGCTGATAGATCCCCCACACAGAGCACACACCCCCAGCAAACAGCTGCGCTAAGAACTGTGTGTAAATCACTTTGAAGAATTCTCAATCTGCAGAGAAAGAAAGAATGATTTATTCATTAATAAAGAACTGCTGGTGTTGGAATGGGAAATCAGAATTTGCTAAATGGACTCTACTAATAAGTCCCAAATTTGTTTCTGTGTCCTTTTTTCCAGTTACCTGTTTTAACTTCACCTTAAAAGCCATCCTGAATGAAAAAATATCCAGGATATCTTCTTTATTTCAGGAATTCAAACAAGCCTATTACTTTCAAAGTATAAAGGTTATTAATATCCTGATGAGCATCTGAAATTAGCAGCATCTCATGTTCTACACCTACCTGATGGTTATCTAGGAAACTGGCATCCTTGTTACACCTTTTCTGGGCAGCTGTAGTTATAACCCATCAGTACACTGGATGAAAAACACCATCTCAAGAGATGTTGTAAGATGCCAGCTGAAACACTCCAGCTTTTGATACTCCCACCTGCATTAATAATTTGTGGTTGCATTGGATAAAGATCTGTGAGTTCCTTCACTTTTAGGAATTTATTAAGGTAATCAAAACTTTGGAGTCCTTCTTACTGGTTATATTATTCATTTCATCTGTAGACAATAATGATCCTCTTACATTAAGGATAATTAGGGCCTTAGATGGGCTTTCCACATTTTTCAGTGATGTAGCTGTAATTAAAACAAAATCCAAAGGGAAAAAGGGAGGAGTATTTGATCTTGAAAGAAGCCAGACCGTCTGGAGGATATGTATTTTGAAGGTTTTATTAGTAGCCCTCAGAGAAAGGCAGCTATAACCTAAGCTTGAAGGCTAGCAAGGGCTATGTGGGTTTGTGTGGGAGGGGGTTAAGTCTAATTTGTAAATGGTGAGTTATTAGCCCTGACATTTGAGAATAGACACTGCATTGTGTTGATGATGAGAGCAACCCTAGTTTTCTTGTTAATGGCAGTGATTCATTCTTTCCCACTCAACTATTGTTCCCATCTACCTGGCAAAGAAAATTACTTGTTATGTGTTTCCAGTTGCTGATTTCTGGAGAGACTGTTCAGATGAGCAAAAACACAGGAGAAGAAATGCACAAACCAGGCAGAGTTTTGGGAACAGCACTAGTGGATCTCTGAAAGGCTGTGTGGCCTTCTCCCCCTCCTCTACTCCCCTCTGCACCTGAAAAAAATCTGGGTCTTTTTCTGCTTTTACTCAGAGCTTTCAGGCTCCCTTCCTTTCAATTCAGGATCATTCCCATAAATTCATGCTTTCGAAATTATTTAAAATATCTGAAGATTTGTAAAATATTTGAAAGCTTTAAATTACTTTAAACCTATGTGTAGTCATACATTTGGTAACACAGAGCAACCAGCCTTGGATTTTCCACTACAGCCTTACCCAGCTGCATAAAAGCAGCTATGCCAACAACTGGCCTCCTATACCACATGAAACCACCCAGAAATCCCACAAGGGGTCTCAGCCAATTACCCTCACAGAAGTCCATATATTAAGCTTTTTTTAAGTTGTCTGAAAGCCATGGAATATCAGGACAACGACCAGGAGTAAGTAAATCAAGACTGAAGCCTCCAGAGAGAGCTGTCTCTCCAACAGTGTGTTTTGTAACATGCCTGGCTACCGCACTCAGATTCTCTGTTTGTCACTTGGCGAACTGCAAACCCAACACTTCTGAGGCTGCCTCCCCTCCTCCCCAGCAGACCGTGACACTGGAAGATGGGCCTGATCCCTTGCTAAAGTGGAAGAGCTGCATTGACGTCAGTGGTGATACTTCTCTTTCTTGCAACTACCAATCTGGCCCTCCCACTTTTACAAATGACCCCGAGGGGACGATATGAAACACAAAGCTTGGAAAAGTACAGAACTATGACTTGGGAACAGCCCATGGCACAGATTAGGGGACAGTAGCCATAAAGAGTTTGAATCCAGATGTGAAATTCCCCAAAGCCAGGACTATTCAATCCATGTCTCATATGTGAGTCAAGCAAGCAAAATTAACTATTGGGTCAACCTTGCCCATAAGACACATCTCACTCTGAGCAGCTCTGCAAGAAGATCTTTGGGTGCTGTTTACTTTTGGGACATGCAAACAGCTCTATGTCTGTGAAAAAGCCAAAGCACTTTCCACCCTTGGTGCAGCCAGCCAGGATCACTGCAGCAGGCAGGGCAGGGCAGGCCAGCTGACTGAGACACTGGGGTTTGCTCTGTGCAAATACTTCTTGTGCCCAGGGAGCACAGAAACCACAGCTGCAGCTCTGCCAGTGGGGTGGAAGGTGTCACGTCCAGAGGCAGCAGTGGGCACTCAGCTGACCTCAAACAAACAAAGCCTAAGTGGAATGTGGTATCCTCAATTCGATCTTGGGTTTCAAGTGACTAAGTGAAGAGATGCATGAAATTCGTATTGAGTCCCTAAGCTACTACATGCATAGATCTACAGCTCTCTCTAAGCTGCCTCAGTCAGCCATAAAGGTAGCTGGGCTTTGGCCATGCAGAATTCCCACAGATTTCAATGGGAATTTCAGTGTTCCAGCCTGGACTCCAAGAATGCGGTGCTGGACCCAGAGCTCTGACGGCTGGAGCCGTATTCAATATCAGTGTCTGGCAACACCCATTTGTAAAACAGTGACTCATTCACAGGCACAGCTTTAGAGGGACAGACAGGATGACTTTAATCATACATTTCCATTTCGTTAACAAAGCTCAGTAAAACCAGATGAGCATCCTGGATGATAATAGCTGGCATTAATCTAATGATTGCAGTGATCCACTGCCACAGTTAGGAATAGTTTTATATCCTACAGAATGTATTTTTTTCATTTGCTTCCAGAACATAGCAACTAATGGACTCCTGAGGCTAAGGAAAAAACAATTTTTAAATACTCGTGAATTTATTTAGGAACAGGGGGTTTTTTTCTGAAAATCAGAGGCATGGAAATAAATTTCAGAAAGTAATTTGAAAGAGAACATCTTCAAAGTACCTAAGTGACTCAGGAGTCTGGGACATCAGATAAATAAGCTGTGATTAGCACTTTCCATTCATTGCAAACAAGGGAGCAAGTGCTTTGCGCTATGGACTGTATAGGGAGGGACATTTAATTCAGGCAGCTATTGCTGCAAGGTGCTCATTTGTGCACAGTCCTTTACATAGACCAGTTGGGTTTACATTCAAATATACAGTTTTAGGTTTTTCCCTCTAACACTAGCATACATCAATCCTCAGACCTGACAGAAAGCATTTGGAAGCTAAAGCTGGAATGTGGCACTGGATTTTTACTCAAGGTTTCTTTTAAAAGAATGTGCTGCCTTTAGGGCACCATTTTTCCAGATCACATGTCTGGCTAACCCTTCCAACATATTAAGGATGCAATTCCATGGCAGATTTTCAAAAAGATGCAATTCCATCTGCAAGTGCTCCAAGATGCCCAGATAGAAGCTACTTCTGATCCTAAAGTCTTGTAACTGCAGCCCTCTAATTCTGATCCCAAGCTAATAAACTCCGCTTCCCAGCAGAACTTACTAGTTCGGGCTTAGCCACATACTCATGATGGCTACATAGCTTCCCATTCCCAGGCAGCTTTTATTCAGCCAGCTTGGAGCATGGTCAGAGTGAGTTCATATCTGCCTGCCAAACCCTGAGAAGACATACCTTCAGTGACTCAAGCAGTTAGGAGCAGCAATGCAGGCTGAATCTTGTGCAATATTCTCACAGTTCAGTAAAGGCTGGCCTTGCTCACTAGTTTGGAAAGCCTGCCAGAGCATGGTAGTTTCCTTTGCTTTCTTTTTCTGATATAACTATTCCTCACTTTGAGTATCAAAACTCTTCCTGGTTGACACTTTCCCAACTTCACAGTAAGTCCTGCTCCACTAAGAAGATGGAGCAATCTCCTGCTCAGAGGCACATGCTCCTTCAGGGTTCGCCTCCTCAAGAAAATATAAAATCAACATGTGCTCTACCAAACTCCTTTCACGAATTTAATTTCCCATATTCTGTAGGGTGACAGGTCCCTAGGGAATACCAGCACCTCACAAAGTATTACTGAATGGATGAGATAGACATATTTTAATTCAGCACTGCACTCTGAAAACCCTCTGGTTAAGATCATGGCAATTAGGCAACACGTGAGATTTCCTACAACAGCAGATCTTAGAAATTAGATAAACATCAGATGTTTTGATAGAATTAAACTTTCTACAATGCACACAAAACCTATTGCTTTATCTTTCTATAGTAAAATGCATAAATGAGAAATAAAAACTGGATTGCTTCTAAATCTTGTCCTCTTTCACATACAGCCCCAGCCCGCTGTGCAGTTCCACCATGTCTGCTTCAGCCCTTTCTAGGTCTCAGGCTACTTTTTACTCACCATTTTTATAGCAAAACATGTAACAGTAAGTTTGTCTGCCACCTCTACCCACTGTATATCTAGGTTAATGCAATAAATTAAGTGGAAACTACCTGCTTGAAGATCTGCAACTCTTCTGATCTCAGATGGCATCAAGAGTTAAATGTAAGACAGAAAATTCATACAAGCCACTTCTCCCTACCATTCTAAACATGTTTTCTGCTTTTCTCTGTTTTCTCCTTGACCACCCCAACACAACTTCATCACACTTACATTCCATGGCCGAAACCAAAAAACCTATTTAACATTTCAACAACAATTCATCTAATTTTGTTCTTTGATGACCCCAGTATGATTCATTTTCCAAGTAATCTTAGTAATCAGACATTGCTTTTTTAGTAGTATATTTGTCCAAACTCATTATTGTCTGCACAAGTATCTGTAGTTCATTTATTATTTATATTTTTAAATCCAAGGAATAATTTCTCTAGGCTTATACAACACTTCTAGTTGGGCAACACCAACCTGTCAACACCTTCTTTTCCTTTTCACAGAAATTCTTCCATCATGACTGCAGCATCCATACATATTCCAACTTTTGCATAACCTTGTCCACTGTCTCTAGTATTCCCTTGAATTTGAATTTGTAATTTCCAATTGGCTTTAAACAGCGTCTGAAGAAGTCCATCCAATTCAGCAAAATCTTTTTTAGGAGCAATGGTGTTAAGACACTGGGATTTTCATGCTTTGCTTAATCATTTTCTCCTGCATCTCTTGATTTCAGTCAGTTTCTGCTAATACTTTCCTTCCAGCCTGGGCAGTAAGGTAGCAGCAGATCTTACTGCAGCAGCATAAAATATCCCTTATTCAGTCTTGTGTTGTGACAATAAACTAACAGGTTTGAAAATGCAGGTGTGTGAACCCTTTAAATACCTTTGTACCTACAAAGTCTTCGTATTCTCTGACAAAGCCATCTAGGAAGCCTAATCAGAAAATGTGCAAGAAATATAAAGACAAAACCCCCCAAACTGTTAATATCCTACAAATATGTGTTTATGGGTTGAAGGAAAAAGAAATACTGCCTTCTTCTTTTACTGTCCTATTTAGCTCTTTCCTTTCTCTTGCCTCCGTTAATACTAAAAGACCTGTGGAGATGAAAGGATGATGTCTGTGACACTCTGATGTATGGTCCAGGTGCAATACACACTGACATCCTGCATGTAAGCCTGTCTTCCTCTGTTGCACAGGCTGAGAAACCATCTAGCCTATGGCTCCTTTACCAAAGGAAGTTTCTTTTTACACAGTCCCTGGCTTAATAACAACAATGTCACTTAGCATTTGTGACCACGGTTCGTTGTATGCAGTGCATTGTTTATGTGCAGCACTATAAGGTGGGTAGCACACACTGCCTCTCACTTATTTTCATAAGCTGAAACTAATTAATGTCTTTTTGCATGCCAAGAATAAGAGGACAGCTGGAAACCATCAAGGGGAAACGCAAGCAGTACATGAGCTATTTCTTCAGTCAGCTGTTTCACAGCCCAAGGCACACACAGGCAACTCACAGCTTCGTCTCTCAGGTCCAGTCCTGCTTTGCTCTGTCACTCAGAAGTCAATACAAGTATCCCAGCTTTGCAGTGGTATAACAGAGAACAGACTTGGGCCCAAGTATCCTAATGGTACTTCAAACATTCCTATTCTATCAAAACTTGATACTTAAAGCCTTCTGGGGACACGGAAAATCAGGATAAATTAGCAATTAATACTAGATAATTGCCTTAGACTATGCTCAGAAATCTCTTCCAACTCACAAATAAAAGTTCACACACTGTTAAGCCACAAGTCTCAGACTACATACTCCATCAATAGACATATCTTCGTCATATCTCCTGGAGGCCAAACACAGGGTTTGTCCTAACCATGAGGAATAGAAGGAGAGAATTGAGGTTCACTGCAAATGCCATCTCACTGGTCTTCATTACTCAGGCCTGGGAACAGTTATCCAGAATGCTTCTGCTGATCTCAGTTTCTGGTTAGTTCTCCCTCATTTAACCCTGAACCTTTCACATACACATGGAGATAAACACCCAAAGTTCTACATGCTAAGACTTAAGCAAACACATTTTGTGCCAGGTGGCATAGGCCAATAACCTGCAAAGGTTCACACCCACACAGATTACACAATGGACCACACGTAATTTTGAGTATGCCATTTGCCTATCGCTAAGAATTATCAAGCACCAGTCATTTCCAGAAACTGTTTGCTGGTCTCAACGGATCTGTTACACTGCATTTATTTTTGCTCTAAGCAATACCTCCTATGCCAGTCATTCATACCAATTTGGGAGTTCACCCAGATCCATCACTAACCCTTTTCCAGGTCCTCAAGCTCAATAACATTTAATTCACCAAGTGGAATTTCTCTGGCTCTTCTCTGCAATCCTAATTTCAACTTTTATCCTGACGAGCTGCCAGAGACAGTCTACTCCACAGGGATCCCAAATGCTGCAGCCCACTGCAGCCCAACGCTACATGACAGCAAATCTTTTGAAAGAAAGAAAAGACTCAATAAAACATCACTGGAGCTCTAACACTTCAAAATGTGAATTCATACGTCAGTTGTAACATGTTCAAGCCTTGTCACTCGGCCAATGCACAGACCTCCCCAAAGGCTGAGCATGAGGTACCTCACTGGTGTCTTAGGTCTCAGCTTTAATCCACTGGATGGCAAGTGGGTTGAGTCTAGCAAGGCCAGCACTCCAGGCAAGACCGACACAAGAGCTTTTCTCCCCGCACAGGAAACAATACACCATTTAACAGACAGCCTCAGTGATTCTTTCAGAACAAATACAAGAAGAGAAGTGAATTTCCAGGAAGTAGCTCCTGATCTGATCCAGAATATTAAATTACAAGGTATTTTGTAGATTTTCAACTGACATCGGAAAGGCCCAGCTAACAATCCAATTAATCTCAAAACAATAACAGCCCTTAATCTAACATATATCAGCAAATTCCTGTTTCTCTCTTTCCTAACAAAAATAACAACACTGTAGTTGCCAGTGCATTAATAAGATCCTATTTCTGCTCCAGAGACTGAATTGAACCTTTGTTCTTCACAGCAAAGGATTAAGAAGGTTGCTATTTTGGTAATGAGATGTGGAGAGGTACTTACTTTGCAGCTGAGATCCAGGCTGGGTGCCTGAGAAAGGAATAAACTGCGTTACCTCAGATGAACTTCATTTGTATAACCAGTATATCAAACTCTGTTAGTGTGATGCATATCATTAGCAATAAAGAGAGACTATTCATGAATAATTACAATTTGATAGAGTGTTTAAGCTCATTTACAAAATATGCCTTATGTCGTAGATAAAGTCATGAATGTAGATTTTAAGATAGCAACACGCGCACACATAAGAAATTAGAAAAAGTAAAACTACTTACTTTCTAGGTAGCTTATTGGTCAGTTACTTCTTTTTTTCACACAAAGTCTAATTTTTTTCCAGATATCTCACCTCTTTTAACAAGCACATCATGGGGAAACACTGTCATAAAATGACACAAGAAGAAAAAAAAGTGTCAGAAAAACAGCACATGGACAGGGACAAATAGGAGAACACTGAAAAGAAGATCAAATCATATGACACAGATCCAAGTGCTGAGGCACCAACTCAGTGCCCAAAATGATTGAGAAAACTGTTTGTGAGGCTGGAAAAGGAAGCAGTGACCTGTGAAAATGAAACCAACTCCATGAAAACATTAGTCATATAAAAAATATGTTGTTTATAGTTATCATAACAACATTTTCATTAAACAAACATGTTTGGTATATAAAGTTGTTGCAAGTAAAACATTTCCAAAGGACTAGGGTAGGTAAGGTAGTGTGGTTAGAACCTGGCACCACTTCATAATTACATAGGGACCAACTTCTTGCACTTAGAAATGGAAATTGTTGGGGCTTATGTCAGAGGAGGTCCGAATTACTAAGTGAAAAGCATTTTTGTAACAAAATCTAGGAGCATCTTCAGATATAGAAAATATAAACAGAAGTGAAGGCAAACAGAATCTCATTTCACTTGCATCCTGCCTATTGGCTGTTGACATTAAGAAGTACTTTGAAAATATGACAAAAAAATTAAACTATTTACTAACTCTAATTTCCAGTCTTTCAGGCCAGTGTATTTATTTCAAACACATTTATCAAAGACCCTCCATGATGCAATACAACCCCAGAAACAGGCCGAATATCAGAAAGAAACTGCTCCATTGGTCATTGCTGATATCCTCGGGGAATGATGTTTTGCATCTGATGAAACTTTATCTCTCTTTCTCTAAAGAACAGTAAGAATAGAATACCAAAACCCCACATAAGTCCCAATATGTCTAACAGCATAGGTGCCAGACTTCCTAGGGAAACAAATCTTATGCAGTCAAGCTTTACCTGCATATTAACCCTTCAATAATTTTTTGGACATGATCTCCATTTCCAACTATATCTGATAAAAGCAGACACCTCAGAAACAATTAAGTTCTTAACACCATGCAGGAAAATCACTGGATGGGTGAACAGAATAGTGTTAATAGTGGTCCCAATAAATTAAAGGTTTTAATATGAACATAATCTAGTAGCCTTCAGAGAATCTACTACTATTGGGCCATCAGGAATTTCCTAGACACTGGAGAAGCTCCAACTGGAGCTTGTGTCTTGTGAGAAAATCAGAGAATCCAGTGCCTTAGGAAATGACACCTTATTCATTTCAAGCTCAGAGTAACAGTTTTTCAAAATCGACATCAGTAGAAAAGAAATTGTGCTCACAAGTTTACTTCTACAGGTAACACTTTAATCAAACATGGAAGGAATTCGGCCCAGTGGAGATGTGACAGAGGAATATTTTTTAGCCTGTAATATGCAGGCAGTCAGAATGTACAAATAAACAGTCCTCACTCCTTGAGTCTACAGAACATGTTGATTTCCTTTTAAATCCTTCAGTAGGTTAACTAAACAAAAATATTTATTTACAGCAGAAAACAGGAGGAAGTTCTTCAAGGACTGACATTTGAGTATCAGTGTGAAGTTATGACAGGAGGATCTATGCATTAAAGTTTTCCACTCTTTCTCTCTCCAGAAACACCAGTATTGAGAATAATTGTAGATTCTAAAATAACTCCATCTTTGAATACTTTAAGAATTTTCAGCATGGTTTCGTTTTCATATCATACTGGAAATAGTTTGTAACTCAAGCGCTAACTTTCACTAAAAAGTGTTAAGGGCCCAGACACTGAAGCATGATCCACACTGGTACAACTCTGACAGGTCTCAAAGACAGTTATTCTTACAGAAAAGAAAAAAGGATCCCATCCATGCAAGACTGGACACTCAAATTTAATATGCAGATTTTGCATAGACATCTCTATGATTTAGGTATTCAGCCACCTAATGGAAATTCTTGGGACTGATTCCTAGGAGAAAGAGGTATTGTGGTTGAAGAAGATAGTTGAACATGAAATTCTGGAAGTGGCAGTTTCATTAGGGGGGAAAAAAGCATATTTGAAAATTTAATTTGGCTGCCATATGGTGTGGGGAACTCAAATAGAAAAAAAGTGTCCTCCATGCTTCAGTTGAGCTCTCTGAGAGCTGACTGTGCCTGCCCCACGCAGCCTATGGACAGTGAATGGGCTGAATGGACACCCCAGGAGGAGGCAGGTACACAGCTGGGTGTTAACTTTAACAGCTGGCTTCCATTTCTAAATGTGCAATCTGAGTTCTGGATGGATGGATGGATACACAGATGCACAAGTCGACATACACACGTTTTTCTTTTACAATGCACAGATCATCTTAAAATCACCTGAAATGTTCTCTCACTCTGTGTATAATATGTCCATAGACTCAGTCATTTCTATGACAATAGCCTTCTTTGTTCAAATTTTGTATTACCTCAGATTTTAAGACTTCATAGAAGTGTAAAAAAATAAATTATCTGCATTTAAATGAAATGGTTTAGTGATCAGCAGCCTCTCTGCAGAAGAGTTAGCAGATCCTTCAAGTCTCTCTCTTTCCCAAATATATAAGACAATGCCAAAGTCAAAATTAAAAATTAGGCCTGGTGCGTCATTCTAGGTAGCAGGGAGAGGCCCGGGGTTCCAGACATCAGTTAGAAGTTATACCAGTTTCAGAGCACAGAAAATGCAAGTTAAATGCAATTTATATATTTATATGTATAAATAGAATGACCACAGCCTTTCTCTGGCTTAGTGACCTTTTATAGAAGCAGCAAAGGCAATGCATCAGTGCATCAGGGACACAGAGGGAGAGGGACAGACCTGACACTGGGCACCCTACACTTGCAGTAGTTTGGGAACGCTGGCAGGAGGCAGCCTAGGTCCATCTCCACTTGAATCCACAGGTGGTTAGAGTGCCCAGGCTTGGTGAAAATGAAGCCATGGTTGTCTCCACTTGGGCAACCACACTTAGAAGCACTTTTTGAAAACATAGCCTGCAGGGAAATGAGGGTTAGAGTGAAGCTGTCCTCACTCCCAGGCCTCACACGGAGGCAGTTCTCTGACTGTAGGACTCGTTTTTCCCTCACATACGCTAGTCCTTTGCACTGAGGTGGGGCCAGAGGGAGGCATTTTCAGCCTTCAGAGGACCTTTATACTGTATTAAAAATATGGTTTCTTTAATGTTTCCTTTCTCAAAAGTAGTAATATAAACTAACTGAGTGTGCTCTTAGGAGAGCTTTTGGCAAGGGTATGGGACAATCCTGTGCCAAACCTCATCTCTGGCATGAAGAAATAAACAGACTGTGGTTCTGCATAAAGACAAAACTTTTGGAAAGCCTTTAGAATATTTCTCATAATGAAACAGTGGGGGGGTAGTTTTCTTGAAATTCTGAATGCTCTCCAAAATACAAATCCAACCTTTAAATGTTTTGGTCTCTTCAATTATGAACTCAGTTTCTTCTCTAAAAGAAACTGAAACAATTAAATGATGAATGATGGATATGCTTTGATTTTGAACAATCCTCATTAAGGCTATTTCCATACCATTTCATCTCTCTATAGTAAATAGAAATATTGTGTCAGATAAGAATGACATTATTCTCACCACTCTATATTACAGAAAGGGAAACTGAGATTGAAAGATCATGTGCTCTGTGTGTCTAAAGCCACAAATGATGAACTGCCCAGAGCAGCAGTGCCAGATTATTTTGCTCCAGACTCTGGCTGTTGAACTCTATGCTTCTTGTTGATGTTCCCA
>VYZT01061333.1:23980-36163 GCA_013400735.1 Pomatostomus ruficeps
CTAGGAGGTGACACCTTTCTTTCAGAATCAGAGGATGAAAATATGACAGATAGAAATTTTATGAAGCAGAAAAGTTTGCTTCACAAAATGCCTCTTAAGAAATGTTGAGCTGGATTAAACCAAGAAATTTTTACTCAAATAGTGGAGATGAGAAGGAAATCTATTTAAAAGGGGAAAAAAGTGAAAGTACTGTTATTTTTTGTTTGACATTATTAACACATGGAAACATTGCTTTTGAAATTGCACGGAATTAAAATTATTTTGCAAATGTTACTGAATACACTTTAATTTCCTTTGTTCTCTTTTTCATGGAGGCTTAACTTCTAATCTCTGGCAGTTATCATCATAGCTGAAGCCTGCATTTATTGCTCAGGGGCAAGAAGCTATTTGCAGAAGGTTATTAGGTTTATTACTAAACAGTAGCTGTGTGGAAAAAAACACCATGTCTTTGAAAGAAGACCTGGCATGCAGATAACACTTATGACTGAGTAAATTCCACTAATACTTCTCTAAGCAATTGGTTTTGCTTTCTGCCATGTTTTTGTGACTTTCTGCATGCTTTTCACTCCACTTTAGGTATTCAAAGTGTACTGGTTAGCTTCTTGCCTAATGATGAATTTTAATTTCCAAATGTTGCACACGCAGCTGGTATTTTCACCACTGCTCTACCTGTCACGGGAACCCAGCTACAGCTGAGGGCAGAGTTGGAGTGCACAGAACTCCAGCCATTGCCCAGGAGACACAAACAGCTTCAGTGGTGGAGCTGCATTCAGAACACACCATGTAAAGACAGACGAGACGTTCAGCAACCAGCAACAGCAGTTACATGAGCTGAAATACCACATTGGCACAGTCACAACGTTTCTTGCCCTGTGCTACCTTGTTCAGCAACATCTGAAGAAATTGCCTTGCACTGAACTGTGGCACACTGACCTCCCCAAAAACCCAAACAGAGAATGAGAATGCCTTAAAACACAGATGGATCGCTCACAGGCAGAGTAATACATTCAGAAAGCATTGCAAGACCTCTAGCTTACACAGCTTTACAGTGGGAGGGCTTTAGTTGGAACTTCTAAATATTAGCTAAGGAAAAGAGCTGTTTATATCATTTCAGCACAACTCTTTATTCATTCCATTTGGATTTTTAATAGTTGCTTTGCTCTTGTTCAGTTAGAGGATCACCAGAAATTTGCAGTATTCTGGACATTTTCAAACATTTCACATATTTTTGTGTTAGAACTTCAGTGGATCACATGAAATGCAGCTGTGTTAACATATTTAGGGTTTGGATACTTACAATCTCCTGCACTCTGGAGTATTATTTTTCTACTTGTTTACATTTGAGAATTACTGGATTTTGTTGGGTTTTCTAACCACAAGGTTAGAATTTATGGGGGAAAATTAAGCAATAAATAGGTACAGTGTCTTACCTTCATTTTTCATGTCCTGCCTGCCAGCAGAAGGATTAGAGAGATAAAGCTGGTTTTCTTCTGTGAAACTGCAGCTAGTCCAGTCATAAGCTCACAAACACTCCTTTCCGTTTCAGCTATACTTTGACCACACAAGTATGGTTTACAGATTATGGGAGTTACAAAAACACATAGCAAAGAGCTCTCAACAGTCTGACTTATGTATCAGCAGGAAGAGCTTCCAAGGGACCTCTCCATCCCTGCAGTGCTGAAAAACTTCCAGGGAAAATCTTCCTGAATACAGACGATCTCATCTAACTCAGGGAAAACTGTACTCTCAGCCAGCTGCTTCATTATGGGAAAGTACCAGTTCACAGAAAAATGATTCATAAACGCAAGACTTTACCTCTGAAACACAGAGCTTTCACCTGCTCAAATTCTGATAACAAAAATAAGTCTCAGACATGCCTCATCACTTAGTTTCATAAAGAGAAGAATAGACCCCATAATTCTTTCTAAAGGTGTATGACTGCATCATAAATAAACAAAATGTGTATTATCTTGTTTGAGATTATTTTTTTCTTTCTTAACTCCACAGTTGTGGGGTTTTTTTAAATGCCAGCTGCCTCAGTGGTGGAATCTGATGCATGCCAGATACTGATACTGATACTGGATGCTGGTAACATGATTTTTATTACAGATAAATCTGCAAATAGTCATATAAAGAAGAAATTAATTACGCTATCTTTGAGGGAAATATCAGAACTTACATAGACAACACCTCCTAAATGGAAAATTTACAATGGAATTTGTTCCTAAGGATTGTTGAAAATTACCTAATTAAAACGTGATGGGTCAGTCAGTTGACTGCAGATGATTTAATGAACAGTTCTCCAAAATCAGGACTGTGAAGTTTGGAGAAACAATAGCAAATTCCATGTTTGGAGAAGTTGGAAGAGAATTTCACCTGCAGTATCACAGCAAAAGTGCCTCAGCAGAGACTCGGTAAAGGAATAGATTCCACCTGTCCTTTAGCTGCTGCTACAGGTGTCTCAGAGGTGTTTGTTTATACCTTCCACTCTCAACCTCAGACACACTTCAGCATACAGGGTTTGCATTCAAATGCCATCCTCAATCCAATTTCAAAGTATAAAAGAATAAGATTTCTTTAATATCCAACCCAAAATTTCATATTACTACCTCAAGCCTTCTCTGAGAGTAAGGGAAAGGATACAAATAATTATTCTTAAAATTGTGTTATCTGACAAGAAACACACTTCTGTTATAAAATGAATGACTCCCATTAGTTAATCTATTGCTCAACACACAGTTCTAAATTAGAGATCAACACAATTTATGGCATAATTCTGATTTCACCTACTTGCAGATATTTCAGACACTTTGTTTCAGCTTGAGATACCATGGCAAGATAATCATTACATGCTCATTAACTTGCCTTAGGAAAGGAAAAATTACCAAAGTTTTTAAAAGTGCAGTCATTTGTCAAGGAAGAGCAAGACTACAGGAGAAGCAGTGAGACGGTCTGCTCAAGTGATTTGATGATATTTCTCTCTTGCTCTTGAGGTATTGATCTGGCAAAAGGTCTCCATTTCCAGAGAGCACCATTATTCTGCAACAGCTGATAAAGACTTGGACATTCTGCTCTGTGGGGAGGAACTTCCCAAATATCAAAAAAAGTCTTTGTTCTAAACAGAAGTCAAAACATGGTACCTCCAAGTTTCCTGCAAGAAGGAAATGTCAACACATTCTGTCTTAGAAGAATAAGTGCATTTCATCATTTAGCAATAAGCTGCTCCAGGGGAATCCTGAGAATACCCCTAGACCTAGAATTGCTTGAGGAACACCCCTGGGGAGCAGGCTGCACTTAGTCAGGGCAGATTTTTGACATCCTCAGAAGTAGAACTGTTTCAGCTACAAACCCATCTGGTTTCACACACAGCCAGCTTTCATGCACTACACATTCCCAATAGTCTTTGAGTTTTGCTCATATATATGAAACAGAATCTGCATTTGGGCTCTATTTTCACCCAATATATAGCCTTGCTTGCCCTTTTGTTTCTCCTTCACCACACTGTCTGCCTGCACAAAGAACTGTGTTAGCATATATGTTAGCATATATGATCAACAGAATTATTATTTTCTTAGACAATGTAGAGGTTTATCTAGGCTTCCCTTCAGTCTCAGTGACAACTGATGATTTCATTGAAAAAAAACCCAAAACTGTCTGGTTTGTTCATATGAGCCTAGACAGAACTGGTTTCTGGCCAAATACAAAGTCACCATCAGGGTCAAAGCTTTGTCATCAGACACTATCTGTTTCATTCTACTCCAGGTCAAACATATATTTAAGTTTTTAAAAAATAAAAACAGTAATAATAATTTTTTTTAAAAGCCTATCCAATTCAAGCTATAATGCCTCAAGGCCATTTAACAGAAACTTGTAGTGTCACACACAATTCACCCTTCTCATCCTGATCCCAGAAGATGACAAGCAAGGCAACACCAAGATAAACCCCTTCATTTCGTATTTTCTGATCCTCTACCTAGTAGTATACCCTTATTATTACTATAACTACCACCCATTAAGGATCAGTTCTGACAGAATTCCCATTACACTTCAGCTATCCAGTTACAATTATTTTGCTTCTGCTTTGCACTTGTGCTTAATTGCCTGATAAAAGTCCAGTTGCCTCTTCTGATTCTAGACAAATAAGAAAAAAACACCTTATCCTAATACCAGGACCATAATGAAAACTGAAAAAGAGACAAGAGCTGCCACAGTAACTTGAATCATGAGCGGGTGCAAGGAGGCAAGGTACACAGGAAGAAAGGAGCACAGAAATGTGAGCAAGAAGAACATGATGAACTTTCTAAGTTCATCAGTTTGGCCAAATCAATTGTAGCTTTATCCAGAATGACTATCCTCTGTTCAGAAAGAACAAAACACTTGTCACAGTAAAGACTGTTAGAAGACACATTAAATATTTCTGTTTCCCTTGCAGGGATCCTGCATTCCCCATTGAACAGGGAAACAATGTGATTGCAAATGGACAACAGGATCACAGATGGGAAGCAATGATGTAAGCAGCTGTGAACAGAAGGGATGTGTTCAACAGGAAGCTTTTCTATTCAGAAATGGGTCATTCTCTGAAAGTATTTGAAAACCTTGCAGCACACTGAAATTATTTAGCCCATCTCCAAAATGTTTAATGGTCTGTACAAAACAGTGTCACATAATATCAGTACTAACCATTTTGAATGAGGCAAGTTACAGAGAAAAAAAAGCCTGGAAAATGCAGATGCCAGGAAATATACCATCTGGATTCAAGTGCCAAAAGAAGTGACAGGTTGAATGTCCAAACTCATCCTTTTCTATCCTCTATTAAATCTTTATTCCACATTCTTTTCTATACTACTGGAAGTAACCCAGTGTCAACATAGCTGAAAAGGTTTCTAACTAGCATCTGTCTAGAAATTGTAAGAATAGCCATGGCTTGCCTAGTTAGTGTACAATTTGCTTTGTTTTCAGGAATACAGCCTACTGGAATCAGTTATCTGAAACAAACTAGTCTGGGTTTTGCGAGCCCTTAACTTCACTGAAGATTAAAAGTGTTTACAATGTACTCAAGTCTGCCAATCAGTGTGCTGCTCTATCATTGTCCTTCACAGAATTGCATACTTCTCACCTAGATTTGCTATCTCCTGGAAAGCAAGGTTTCCTTTTTTCACCTGCAAGGCGTAGCTATTAGCGTAGCATCCACAGTGCAGGAATAAAGGCAAGCCAGAAACCATAGAGCACTAACCCATTTTAACACTCATGCTACAGTGGTTCAGAGGCCAAGAACTGAACATTTCTATTGCATCAAACTAATCAAATATTTGCAAGTCAAACAGCTGCGGAGGAAATCAGCCAACACGCTGGTAAATACACAACTGGCACTGCGAGGTGTCCCAACACATAGGCGACGGTGTAGCTCCCTGCCTTCCTGCCTAGAGCCAGCGCCTCTAGGAGGCACTATGGAACTGCAGTCCCGGGCACCTACGGCAGTTCGAAAAGCAGCCACAACCATAAATCCTCTTTTCACATGTTGTTGTTCATCTGCTCTTTATGAGGAGATGATTTATGTCTGTGGTAGGGAGCTACTCAAAGGAAAGCCTCAAAACATCCTAACAAGGATAAGTGTGACATATGTGTTGTGTCAGCCACTACCCATTAGAAGGCCTGTTTCCTAGAACTGACATAGATGCAAGTATTTTCTGTAAAACACTCTAAGTGCTGACACCTTCTCTGATATTATGGAGGTCATTGTGAACTAGAAAATTCAGCTTCTACTGATCTTTCTGTTTAGTCTAATTGTTCTGAACAGCCTTCATAAGATACGCCATGTCAGGATACATTTGGCTGTGTATGTGATATACATACCACATGATATACATCCTCCATCTCTGTATTCTGGGCCAAGCTTTTCTTCACACTCTTGACCCCCATGGATAATAATTCTCTCTCCACAATGAGTGAGCAGTGCTCATTCTCTACAAATCAGCATTCTGGTCAGGAGCAGAATGAAACCCCTTTGCTTCAGATAGTATGGGTGGTAAAGCCCCATCTTTGTTCAGTTGAATGGATCTGGTGCAGAACTGGAGTAACATAGTGGTGAGTCAAGCTCACTATGTTTGCCCATGGAGTATTTTATTGTGTTCTTTTTGTCTGTGGTTCATGTACATAATCAAAAAGGTCACTCTACACTCAAAGCAGTTGTTTTGCCTTTGCTAATGGAAAAACAATTCCCCATCTCACAATCCATAACAATAAAAATAAGAACAACAAAACTCCACCCATATGAAAGAACCAGCCAGCAAGAACATCCTATTGCACAACATCTCCCCATCTCATAGAGGCCAACCCATCCCAATTCTCGCTAGATATCTGTTCAAGAAGCTGGGCTATAAAGTGTGCCCTGAAGGTGAACAGCTCCAAGAGCTTTTGGTCCTTTGCTTGATCCAAGCAATTACTGTGACTCATTGTTCTTATTTCATGACTGACTTTAGTTTAAGGTCAATGCAACAATGAGGTTGTCGTGCTTGGGCAGTAAATGACACATAGAAAACAGATGTTAACAGGTGTTTGCATATTACTCCCCGTTGCTACTGGACATATATGTTTGCTGCTTGTTATGGGACAGAAAAAATTGGACTCTGAGCTAATTAATTTGTCTTTAAAATTCTTCATAATTGTTTGACTGGAACTCAACTTTTATTGCAAATAAAAGCAATAAAACAGGTGGTGGTCAATAAAACTTTATGGCTTTTTTTGTAAAAAGGTTAAATATGCATAAAGCATATCATTTAATTGAAAAATAGAAATATCTCAACTAAAGAAACCAATGTTTCTCAGTAGCTTTTAACAGACATTTGGGTTTGACAGTTCTCTTCTGATTTTTCTTCTATTTTGCTTTAGTTTTCAAGCAGAAGCTAGTTCACAATCTTTCAAAGGGTAAAAGACGTTACCTGGAGAGAAGAAAGCAGGCAAAAAAAGTCATATTTATATCAACTTGGAAACAAAATTTCAGGATGTTTTCACTTTTTCCCCCCAAATCTTCCACTTATGACACTTACAGAGTTGCCATACATCACTAACAGTAAAAGTTTCAATCTCTTTGTTGAAACACTTCAAGTCTTTATGAAAACACTGTCAAAGTCTGCAACACCTCCTGTGAAGGAGAGAGTCCAGGGTAAAGTCCAAACACAGCATGGAAATTACTCTGTACCAGAGGTCTGATTCACTGCTTGGTCACACAGAATTCTGCAGCCCTTCATGGCATGTCTCCCCCTTTCCTCCATCAGGAAATGTTTTGCAATGGCACAAATCAAGCTCCTGAAATCTTTATTGCAAATCAAAAATTAAGACAGTCCAAGGCATATAATTTGGGCTATGATTTGCAATATTCATTAAGAGAACAGCCAATTCAGGCAAAGAAAAAAATATCCTGAGCTAAAATAATGAATACAGAGTTTGTTACACCAACAAGACTGATGGTCTCATCTGGAACGATCTAACAGTGGCTGCCTTTATATGGTACCTTGTTTTGGTTTCCATATCAATAATTACATTCTGTGCCTCAAAACATCTGGCTGGCTGGCTGGCTTGATTCATGTTAAAACCATCCTGTCTATAGATATGCATTGGCATAGGAGCTATTGCAGATTCACATAACAGATTTCAGGAGCAGCAAGGATTCTTCAAAGTTTTGCACTACACCAGGACCAGGGAGTGCTCACTGTGCTCGTTTCTGCCCTTAGAAGTTACAATTTGAATACATGAACTGAGCTTCCCCAAATAAATGCACTGGCGCAAAAATTTCTCTTTGTGCTCTTCTCTAACAGCCTTCCCAAGGCACAAAGTCAACACCTGAGTTAGTACGCACTGCATGATGTCACCTTGTCACCTAATGAAAAGTAGAAAAGGAATTTCTGCTGCACATTATCCTGACAATTCCTGGTTGGTATGGCCATGCTGGGTTATAACTTTCAAACAAATTGCACTTTTCTTTTGGCTGTAAGGGTGCACATTGTTGCCCATTCACAGGGTTTTGCATTTACTGCTTCATGTGTGGCCTCAAACACCTATTAGATAGCCTTCAATAGGTCAGCCAGTCTAAAAACCTACCATGGATTTGTCTAGCTTCTTCACTTCTTGGTACTAAATGGATTCAAACATTTATTCATTCAAATAAATATTGGATATTTTTCTAATTTGTTTAGAAATTACAATATACTCTTTCTTCACATGCAGACCTACAGAATCTTGCTGTGAGCTAACATGCAAAGTAGCTTTGAAGCAATCATGAAAAAATCTGTATTTCCTTCTCCCTTTTCCTGATTTCCTAGACTCCAACCGATACTCTCAAAACAGCTTTTTCTGTTTGGGGTTTCAGTATTTACCAAGTGTTTTATCTGCTAGTTCTAGGACCAAAGCACAGGTTTGTGTAGTACCAGCTTTCAAGTATCTCCTGACCTAAGGGCAAAATGTAAATTTGCAAAATGGGGCCACAAGTAAATCATTATGTTACTTGCTTCTCTCTTGCAATAACTGTTTCTCACAACTGTCAAATTTGCCAGACCACCAATTCTAATTCTATTTACATTGCAGAGGGAAGCTATAAAGTGAGTGGGGAAGAAGAAAAAATGGTCTCTACCTACTTTACATGTTGTCTTTTAAGATATTTTTAATATTATCTTTCATATTTACAACCAAAGTATTTTGAAGCCACAAGATGCCTGTTTTGCCATCTCCATTAAAACGAATACAAGTAATTACAGATCAGCACAGTGTATACAGTCATTTGTGTTTGCCCAAGGTTGTTATCAGGAAGACTAATGGGCATTCGAAATTCTGCGGCACCTGAGTTTCCTTGTATACATCAATGCTTCAGAGCAGGCAGTGGCTGACAGGCTTCCAAGAGGTGCTCCACATGAATGGGCCACTGCACAGCACATGGTCCAGGGAGAACACTTAAGCTTACCACTGGTTGAGCAGTGGCTGGTTTTATGTTGGAACCACAAAGACCTGCAGCACACAGTTTATATACTGGGAGAAGAGATTGTTTGACTGCAATTTCCTTCATTGCTCTCTAAAGCAAGAGCAGAAGGGAGGAAAGTGCAACTATCAGCACTAGATCCCTATTCTGGCACCAGTGGTGCCAGATACTTGGGGCATAATGCAAAGACACACATTAGTTCTAAAGGGAAAAATGGGGTTTTTTGCAGGATTTGTCTGGATACATAATTCATTCAGTGAACCAACAATCAGGTATCTTTTAATATAAATTCATTCCTTGCTCCAAAGTTAAATCTTTGCCTGAGTTCTGATTTCCACAGCAATTTTACAATGTGGAGTTTGAAGAGACTGCGTTTTCTAAAAGGACAGATTGTAGGTCACAGATTAAGAAATGGTTATAGACATCTGACTCAAGATTCTTTCCACTTAATTTTTTTTTAAGACATACAGCTTTGTGCAAATTCCCAAGCTTCTGACAGTCTCTCTGATCCAAATCTCTACTACTTCTCCAGTACATTTTCCTCTGCCTATTCCCCACTCCTCCCTGTACCCTAAGGCCAAATTATACAAATGAATGTCTTCTGTTTTATGACATAGACACTCTTGAGAAATATTAACCCAAAGTCACATTAAGTTTTGCTTGCTTCAAGTTCCCTAACAAACTTGACAGACAGAGTAGTTTTTCAAATATCTCACTAAGATACAAGTTATCTTCCAAATAAGCTCTGATGTCTAATAAGGCAAAGCCAAAACAATTCTGTGATTTTGTACAAAGGATTGTGCAAGTCATGCCTTTTAATGATCATTAAGTTTTTTTTCATTATCTTTAATTCTGAAAGGGTCTGGTTGAGCATGTAGAGGCAATAAAACTTTTCATTTAAACTGGATGAAGTCTGGGGTGCCTGATTCACTAGACCTTGATATTCAAAGGAAAAGGAAGGTCATAAGTCCAGATAGATTAAAAACAAAGAAAATCCTAAGCCAGCACCCTACTGTGAAACTACAGCAGACCAAAGGACTTGTCAATATTTGCAGGGCTATATATACTTACCTGACTTTGTTGTGCAAATCAGTGATACAAATTCACAACCCCTATCAGACATATGCATGGAAATATGTGTTTGCACACACACCTACATATACAGCTACTTGGGGGAAAAAAAATCAGGCTAGCAGAGATACCAGGTATTTAGGTATGCAGTTAGGAAGATAGTAAATGCCATACAAAAACTGTGACTTGTTCAGAGATACAATGCTGCTGAATCAAGCACTTGTGCTTCCTACTGTAGCCCTCATATCGCCACAGTTGCAAATCTAGTTTTCTTTTAAAGGTAGTTTTACTTCCTGGAAGGACTTTCCATCCCAGCCCTTACTCGGTGAGCAGCCCCATTGAAATCAGTTTGATCTGTATTTGCAAAGCTTCGAGCAAGACTATGTTTCAGTACTGAAATTAAGACATACCTGCCCAGAGAACCTGATCCTGCTTGCCTCCTGCATGAAAACAGCTTAGTTTGGAACAATGAAACCACTAACACAGTGGAGGTAAGAAGTTCTCACCTGAGAAGGATTAGTAGGAAATCACAGGAAAAAAGGTTTAAAAATCCATTCCTAATGCCCAAGGTATGAAACTATTGTATAATGTAATCAAGACCTTTAGGAGTAGCAACCAAAGACACTTGATATGATCTGATTCAGTCCCAAATTACTGACTGCAGTTGGCAATCTGTTATATAAGCCAGGGCAGAATGCCATAAAAGTTATCTCTGACCTTAAATATAGCTGAACCCTAGTGAACTCTTATGGGCATTTGTTTTTCTCTCAATTTCTATTAGCCAGAGGAAATTCATTTCAGGTTACCTCTATTTCTCCTGAGCAATTTGTTTCAATTCCTACTTGTCTCCCTCATCAAAACTGCCTCTGCCTTCCACTCAGAACACACAAGATATCTTCCAGGACACAGAAGGACTGCCACACGACTGCAGTGAAAACAATACTGAAGTAAATTCAAGTTGCATGTGTCATTCCTGATGGTCATTACTACTTTAATATTTCATTCTGGAGTTAATCAAGTAATATTCTGTCTGATCACTGTCAACTGGGGATGTATATTTACCATATCAGCAGTGTTGTTATGGTAAAGAGAAGCGATTTCTCTTTCTTTCAGGATAAAGGTCATGACGTTTTGGGTTGGGGGATTTTGTTGGGTTTTTTTAAATTTTTTGAGACAAACAAATTTGTCTCATCATATCAAAAAAAGTCAATAATAAGTAATAACAATTCTTTGTCCTCATTAGTTCTTCACTAATAACATCACTGTGATGTTTTCTCAGATACTCCACTTGCATTAGAGCAATTTTGTTGTTTTTCCAATTCCAAAGCAGAACAATAATGACAGTAGCATCCAAAAGAGTTTCTTGTAATTGCCTAAATTGTACAACACCTTACCAGGATGTTAGTAAGACAGCCAAAGAATTTCACATTATAAAACTGGGCATATCATCTGATATAGCAATTTTGAGCACATTTTCAGACTAGTCAGAGTTTATAAGCTTTCCCGACTCTATTTTAGCCAAAAGTCTTTCATGGACCATCTGGTTCTAATGAAAGAAAACTAGAATATTTGGTGTCTTTTTCACTATGTTACATTAAATTAAAGCTTAAAACATCAGTAAAGCAAAAGCCATTCTTTTTATATTATGTTTTTTAAATTAAATGCTAAGTATTTTGGCTAAGTAAATGTGTTTATTTTAGTAAAACTAAATGATACAGTCATTTAGAAAAACTATATGATACAGTCAGCAGAATCCTTAGTTCACTTAGTCTTGCGTATTCCTGGTCCATAGCCCACTGAGGCAAAGGGAAGTGTTTCCATTGACATCAATGGGCTCTAAATGAGGTTCCCACTGTGAGTGACACCACATCCTTACTCATCCTAAAATGTGTATGAGGTTTCAATACTTCTCCCGAGAGAAAGGGTTCAAATTGTGCTTATAGTAGCTCTTCCTAAATTAAGTAATAAAAGGACCCAACTGTGTATCCCATACACACTTGGCAACCCAGCTGAAATTCAGTGAAATCAAAATATTAAGGATGTCATAAGAGGTTTAATAGTGGAAAGGCATTGGGAATTATATAGTCTTTGTATGCAGTCTAGCTGGCTATAAATTGGCTCTTTGGGTGCAATTTTCACAAGTG
>VYZT01061334.1:0-10113 GCA_013400735.1 Pomatostomus ruficeps
CTGGGGAATGAGATGCTGGAAGAGCAGTGCTGTGGAAAGAGGCCTGGGGGTCCTGGTCATTGCAAGTTGAACACGAGTCAGCAGTGACCTGCAGTCAGGAGAGCCAAGCGTGTCCTGGGGGGCATCAGGCCAAGCATCGCCAGCCGAGCAAGGGAGAGGATTGTTGCGCTCTGCTGTGCTCTGGGGCGGCCTCATCTCAAGTGCTGGGGGCAGTTTTGGGCATTATAATACAGGAAAGATATAAAGCTATTAGAGATCATCCAAAGGAAAGTAATGAGGATGGAGAAGCTGTATGAGGAGTGGCTGAGGTGGCCTGGTCCAGCCCCACCCTTGTGGGTCCCTTCCAACTCCACATATTTTATGATTCTGTGAAAAATGGCTTTCCTGTAAAGAGATTCTTACTATCTGCTGCCCTTTTTGAAGTTTGTGAGATTTCAGAATGTAATGTATTTTCATTTAGGTACCTTAATGTGGATTTGGTGTCTAAGTCTACCACATGCATCTGAAAATGCTAATGTAATTGCATATGACAAGGCATAAACCTTTGCCTTAAAAAAATCCCACTAGGTATATTCTGTATTTATTTCACTCATTTAAATCATAGCTCAAGTTGCATATAATAAAAAGCACATATATGCATGACTGGCAAAACTCCTTATTTATAATTAATTAGTTTCAAAAGTAGAATTTGGAAAAATAAAAACACTTAAGATCACTAAATTGTTTTAGATGTTCAGTGTGTCTGAGCCATGTACTTTTAGAAGAGCTTACAAAAGGCAGCTACAGCCCCACTACAAAACAGTGAACTTCAGAAAACCCTGGCAACCTCCTGGCAAAAGCAGTGCTATTAACGTGATGCATCTCCTCTGCTGTTTGATCCAGCTCTCCTTTCCCAGCACCACTGCCAACCAGGACTGCCACCTGCTGACCACCTTCCTTGCTAGGTCTTAAACTGTAGCAGTAATTAATTAGCACAGGGGGTGGCACACAGATTAGATGGACTGAAAATATCCAGTTAGGAAACAAGGTATAAGGTTTCTCTTCAAAGAAGAAAATTTTTATAACATGTTTTAAAGAAAAGGGAAAATTAAGAATTTTAATCTGTCCCAATGCATCACATCTGAATAATGGCTCTACTATTACTGAGCAATACTGCCAATTTATCTGTAGATAACTGCAAGATATAAACCTAATCTGAGGAAATTTATATATTCAGGAAAAAAGTAATCCCCCTAACAGTAAAATTTTTTGCAATTACTAAAATAATCCACAAATTAAAATATCTGATAAATGTACTCTCAAAAGACAAAAGACATTATTTTATTTTACCAAATTACTGTTAACCTGCATGAAAAAAAATTATTCTGTTTTGTAGAAATGGAAATAGTACATTTCAGCCTCATATTTAGAAATAATGCATACAAGACTTCACCAATAAAATTTAAAATATACATTACCAATATCATAACAAACACAAAGGTAAATCCAAATAAACATTATAAAAATAAATTATTGAAGCATCTTCTGAAATATATACATGCTCTCTACTTTCAAGTTACTCTTTTATTACTCAGTCTCTGGTAACAGTACATTTCCCTCAGGGACTGATTATGTAAATCTGTAATGTATAAAAAAATACATGAAGCACAGCTGAAACAAAAGACCAGAAATCAGACTCAACTTCAATATAACTAGAAGTAAGTTATACCAACTACTATTTTCCCTCTGAACTTTCTTTAGCCTGTAATTATGTGATAACCTACAAAACCTGCAAATACAATTTTTGGAACTGTCTGCACTTTAAGACTCTTAAAAGAATTGTAAATTGAAAGAGCAAACAAGTTCTTCTGCAATGAGCCATACTTTGCAGCAATATTTTAGGAAGAAATATTTCATGGTAACAGATATTGCTCCTGATATTCTCATTGGATCCACAGCCATCACATACATCTGAATATTTAATATGCTGACAAACAGTCATGACAAATCTTTGTTCCTATCACACATAAAATTTTTGAAGACAATGGTCTTAGCATTCAACTAAGACAGTAAAAATAACAACACAATATCTCATAGTCCATGTTCTTACCAAAATTCTATGTAATTTTAAGACTGCAGAAATACACATCAATCAAGTATTCCTAAAGTGTTTCTACCTTTCACACATCTAGAACTTGATAAGTATGCTAATGTTGTTCTGCACTGTGAATACACACATTCACAAAGACCCATCAAAAGTTAATACATCTGGTATTTGATTATTTTCTGTGTACTGCAGTGCATCAATGTTCAACTCTTTAACATCATTTAGGTTCTTTATAGCCCGAATATAATTTTAATATATGAGATGGAAGCACAGACTTGTTGCCAGAGGTGATACAAAGAACAAAATATGAGTTCTTTCTCTCAGAAGATTTTTATCTCCTTCATAGGGCATTTAGAGGCATGAACTCATTCAGTAAGTTGCTATCAGTATCCCTTACACTGGAGGAAAGGTTGCTTGAAGTTAATGATCTGAGTAGTTAAATCCATAAGCTTATACACACAATGCAGGAAGTAGGCTATTTTTTCTTTTATACCTCAAATAAAAAGCAACCTTTGCTTATCTTGAGAGATCGAAGAGATTTTCTTATCTGGTATTCCTGCTCTGTACTTCATGTGTTTTGATATATAAGCTGGTACAAAAATACTTCCCAGTATCAATGTGGTATCAAATGAAACAATTTCAGAACATATTTGAACCGAAGATTTTAACTTCTCATCAGATTAGTGTTTGGCTTTCTAAGGAAGACGTCTCATCATTTCAATAAATATTACACACCCAGAAGTGGATTATATAAACAAAGAAAGAGAAAGCAATGCACTAGCCACCCTAATGCACACGGAATCTGCTGCAATTTTCCTTTTCACTGAAAAGGCAGTATGAAATTACAAGTGGGAGATCTGACAAATTATTATCTCGTTTTCTGCTGCTGAGAATTTGTTATGATCCCTGTGAAGCAATGTGCCTCAGCCTCATGATTTCCCCTTTTGGCTGCAGCACTGGCATTACCCCATCAAGACAGTTTCCATACTCCCGTTTCACTGCTCTCCCCGAGCATTGATCCTGCCTGGTACGCATCTGACTTTGACTACCCTGGGTGGTCTCCTGTCAGATCTCAGCGATCAGTGTCTCTCTCCACCGGTTGCCTTCTGGGGAGACTCCTATCAACTGTGCTCTTACATGTATCTGACAACTTTATTAGCTGACTCTGATAGTGCTTCAGAACATCTTCACGGTGCACACGCCCTTCCTCAAACAATCCCACCTTTGTAGTTGACTTAGAACAAATAATTCTATGAACACTTCAGCTTTTATACTCAATAATAAGGTTGAAATGAAGAGAAATTTCACATTATGTGCAAGCCAGGGGTTAGTTTTCATGTTTGGGCTCAAAAAATCAATCCTGGATTGATTTTTGTGTATATATTGTTATTGTCAGAGGATTAATTGATGAATTTTTCATTTGATGAGTCAGGTGAAACAGGCTCCAAGACACACAGTGAGGAGAATTTTAATTTATTCTACTTCTTGGTGCAGAGAAGCAACACTATCTACTGCAGTATTTTGTTAGCTTTTTTCCTGCTCGAAACCAATATTTAGTCTACCTTTGAGTGCAAAGCTGAATTTCTGAGTATATGCAGATCCTACATTGAAACTTGCCTAAGTCAGAAGTTTCTGAATGCATATTCATTTTGGTGGGGGGTTTGGTGGGTTTTTTTTGTTTCTTTTTTGTTGTAGTTTTTGTTGCTGTTGTTTGTTTTTTGAGAGTGCCCTTTAGTTTTAAATGTTCTGTGTAGATTTTCACACTTTCTACCATTAAAACATATTTGAAATTCAGACTGTGGAAAATACAAGCCTAGATTAACACAAAAAAATCTCAATTCAAGAACGTATAACCTCATGCTTCACTTATATTGCACTAGAATTTTTTTTACCATGGCTTTCAAATGAAATAACTCACACCCTCACATTTAAAGTTTACCTTTTCTCGTTCTAAACTCAACATTAAAAGATGATATTTTAATCTCTGATATAATGCAGTGTCTTGGTGTAAAAACACACAAATGATTAAACTGTTTAAACTCAGCGTTCCTTTAGCTTATCTGCTGAACACAACAGACCAAAAGTGTTGTGTGCAAGTAAAAACACAGTGCCTATTTGTAAGTTGGTGCCATTGAACTCCCCCAGTTCCAGTTTGCTCCGTATCAAATACTGGTTTTGAAGATGCAGAAGGGTTCACTGCTTGCTCCGACTTTCAGACACGTCTGCAAGGCTTTACTCAATACCCTAGCATGTCTGGAATATAAGAAGTACAAATATATTTTCCCAGGCCAGAAAAGGAGGCAAAAAGATGGCACATGAAGTGCCCATATAATCCAACAAAAACCTCCTGCAAAGTTCAGGTGGGTTTGCCTGAGCATTAGAAAGCAATCCAGTGCAGGACAGGCAGCAATCACTGACAAACACCAGTTAGATAAGGGTGTTCAGTTACTGTGGATGAAAGGATAACCAGAAGCAGGGATCATCTCACAGCTAAGAGAAAGAGCATATAAATACACAGATCTTTTCCAGTCACAAATTCTTCTGGACTGTGTTCTTCCAGAACGCTTCTACAGAAAGACCCCTATGTCATAGGAACAGAAAATAGCAAGTCTTAATTGTGATTTAATATGGGCATTTCAGCAACACTTGGGAAGCCCCACATGAATCACTGCTGCTCCTTACACAGTGTAGAAACACACCAGAAGTTCTGTCTCCTACAAAATCATCGAAATTTGTGCTGAAATCCACAGAGAAAGTATCACTAAATGAGACAAAATAAGAATGATCAAGGCAAACAAAGAAACAAAAGAAAGAGGGACTAAAAACAAATGAGATGCTATAGAAGTAAAACCAGAGTTTAAAGATCAAGCTGAGAGCTGGTCTGCAAGTCACGATATCCACTCTCCATGATATCTGAAAATTCACGGCAGTCAGAGGAACTCCCAGATGACTGCAAAAGGAAAATCACTGTACTCATCATTAAAAAGGGTAGAAAGACCAACCCTGGGAACTGCTAGTCAGTCAGCCTCACCTCTGTGCCTGGGAAGATCATGGAACAGATGCTCCTAGGAGCCGTGTTAAGGCACATGGAGGACAGGGAGGCGATTGGAGAGAGCCAGCACAGCTTCACCAAGGGCAAGTCCTGCCTGACCAACCCAGTGGGCTTCTGTGATGGGGTGGCTACATCAGTGGACAAGGGAAGGGCTACAGGTGCCATTTATCTGGACTTCTGTAAAGCCTTTGACACAGTCCCCCAAAAACATGCCTCTCTCTAAATTGTAGAGACAGATTTGATGAGAGAACTGTTGGGTAAGAGTGGTTGGATGGTCACATCCAGAGGGTCTTGGTCAATGGCTCAGAGTCCTGAGGGACATCAGTGGCAAGTGGTGATCCTCAGGGATCTGTATTGGGACCAGTGTTGTATAATGCCTTCATAATGGCACAGATGAAGGGATCACTTGCACCTTCAGAAAATTTGCAGGTGACAACAAGCTGAGGGGTGCAGTTGACACTCCTGAAGGATGGGATGCCATCCAGAGGGACACAGACAAGCTCAGGAAGCGGGCCCTGGGAATCTCATGAGGTACTGTCCTTTTGAAGCCCTCCCCACTGCACTGCAACAGTCAGGTTATTTTACCTTTCTCATGTATCTCCTGATTACAACAAACGTTAGTCATATGCCCACCTAAGTATGAAAATATTACTTCAAGTAATATTTCACAATCAATTACTGCATATATTAAGTAATCAGATCTATGTATACAGTCAACACACATTTCCATTGTGTGATTCTTTCCATTATTCTCCAATAAGAAACATGTATTTATAAAGTTAATGATGTATCTAAACAGATCATGGCATTTTACTAAGTAAATCCTTACAAAAACTGGACAACAATTTTCTGGACAGAGGTACACTTCATGTATTTTTAAGGGGGTCTAATAGTTACGTTTACTTTTTTATTGGGATTGGCACGTTTTTCAGTTTTTACAGTTTTTCAGTTGTTATTATGCCTATAATAGTGCTTATTAAAAAAAAGAGGAAATGTAGACAGAAAAAAAAATCAGATGCGTAAGATGGATACCAAATATATTTTACCCACAAAAAATTTTTACACAATGAAGTGTGTATTGATGGAGACTGAAAACCTTTTATCTTAACAACTGCAGTCTGAAAAAGAACTGTACAAGGCTCTCAATTGCTTTTTTAGATCTGGAATGACCACACAGAGGCATAATTGAGACAATTCAGTCTTCACAAATCATTCAATCCTTTGTCTCTGTAATAAAACTGTTACCAAGAGAGTTATCTGGGGAAGCCCAGCCCACTGTTCCCTTTACAGTCAATGATGGAAGAATCAAATACCTGGAAGGTGATTCTGATTGGGCAGCTGTTCTGAAGAGCTTCAGTCTCCACAACAGCAGCTGTGCAGAGGTCAAAACTGATGCAATTTCTATTCCTGTTCCTCGCTATGCTATCACGCGTGAACAAAGCCACCTGAGACAGTGCAAGTGCCTGAGAAGTTGGTGCTGCTAGAGTGAGGGAGAAGAGAGCTGGTGTCTCCATCTCTGCCGTCACTAGCAACTAATTTAATGCAAGCACAAACATGATCCTGTGGTCTCAGGTAAACCTTAGGTAAACCTTCCAAGGATAATGTGGACACCTCTCACTGCATCCACTGATAGCGCAGATTTCTGGGATCAGTCCTCTAATGTGTGTGCTAAATACTAAGCAATGCATCTACATGGATAACATCATGAATACTAGAAACAAAATCAATGGTGATTCAGTTCCTAAAACTAGTGGTTTTAAAATATTAATAAAAATCACTTCAGAAATACACGTTTCTACCCCATGTAAGCATTCCTTGAATTTAATTTTCTACACCAAACATTTTGTAATTATTTTTCCTTATTAAATGAATACTACTGAGAAGTACCCAAAAGTAGGACAAATATTACTGTACTTCCCACAAAAGAGAACTGAAGCAATTGAAAATATGCTTTGTCAAAAATGTCACTGAACTTTCATACATAATAAAAATACTAGCAGTGAAGTTGCAACCTGATAAAACTGAGATTTTAAATGAAAGTACTACCCTGCTACTTATAAATCAAAAGAGAGTGACTTCTTGAAGATAAGCTGCTTGTTATATAAAATTGAATCAGACCAGCATGAGATTTCATGCAGAATTTTCTGGAACCTAGCTGTGTAACTTTAAAATACACTATAATATTATAACTATTTAACTTAACTGATAGTAGCAACTTGATAAAATATCAAGAGGCTGTGTGGGGTTAAGGCTTTTAGAGCCATAAACCGGGTTTGAAGCCAGACATTCATCCAATGTGCCACCTCTCCTAAACAGGACACTTATTTAGAGACAAGTTTCTGTCTTTGCCCCATATTCAGCTGAGGGTTTCATTTGAGTTCTAACCTGAGCTGCTCATTTTGATCTGTGAGCACAACTCACCATCAGTTTGAATTTGTGTAACGGGATGAAAATGTTCATGGTAGGAGAAGAAAAGAAAGAAGAGGTACTTCTTAGAGAGAGAGTATCAAGGTAAAAAGAATTGCCATCTGGCAGAAAAGTATTATGTTACAGCTCTAATTTATATGTCAAATGCCATAAACCATTTCTGAAAGTATTTCCACAGGAAAGTCCCATCTGGCTTTCTCAGATACACAGGTGTCCTGCGGTTGTGGTTCTTCACCGATTCTGAAGGCAAAACCTGTTACTTCTCCAATACAGACAGCAAATATGAAAATGCTGAAAGAAATGTATCATTTTACAAACTAGCAGGCCACAGTTCAAGCTTCAGTGCCTTACCCTTCATTCTCTAAAAACTAAACTTCCTAAGAAATGCCCAGACTTAGAACTACATTTAATGCACAGATATAAAGGCAAGTAAGTAATACAGATCATAAGAATGTGTCAATAGAATCAAGAAATGGCCATCACAAACAGTAACTGTGAGAAGGTAAGAGGCTTCAACACAAATAATCCCTAAAGCCATATATCAGGACTGGAAGATGTAGGAACAATATACTTACCTATTTATATTTTTAAAAAAAGGAAGAAAAAGAAAAGTACATGAATTGACACTAAATGTGGACACTTGAAAGAATAAAAGCATCTTTATTTCCTTCCAACACTGCTACTTCTGATGATATTATGAGAGAATCATCCTTTGTAACCACATTTGTCAAAAATTCCTTTCCTAGGCCCCATTCAGCACCAGGACTGCACACACAATTCATCTCCTGAGATCCAGCCACAGATCTCCCTTCGAGACCGGGTAAGGGCAAACCATCAAGAGACAATTAAAGACAAACAAGGTGAGGGAAAAAACTAGAATCAACAGACAATGAAGGACTGGGAAAAGAGTATTCAAAAAAGCATTCAGGTAAAGTAATGCTTTACAGTGTTTGAAGAATATATGATTTTATTGATAAAATTATGAACTGGCTGGGGAGTTAACCTTTTCCAAGTTCATTATCACATGTGGCTCAAATTTCTTAAGTAGCAGAATTCTTGTTTTTTGTAAAATTATTTAATTGTTATTAAAACCCCACCCTAATAGCTATCCATTTGTAATTACGACATTATTGTATTACTAGCAAATAGTCTTGCAGTTACTGGATTTTACTTACCAAGCTTAGAGCCCTTCAGAAGAACAACAATATTTCTAATTATTAGCATTATCAGTTACCCATTAAATTTTATAATTTAATTGAGAGGAACATCCTTGATATTTCCAAATAATCAAACTGCCACTCTGCATTCTCACAACGTAACTTATGCTGCTTTTAGCAATCATGTTTCAACATGCATAAAAAAGGGATTCTTTTCCAGAAGCATCAATAACTGCTCTCATTCTTCTATTGCACAATCTGTTGTGAGGCAGACATCCAAAGTCATCTCAAAACACTGGAGGAGTGTTGATTTAAAGGTTAACTAGTCATCTCTTTTTTTTCTTTTTTTTTAACTCCTTTCCCCATGTCTCCTTGTGGAGTTGCTCAATTATCTTACAAATATCATCTGATATGCAGACTGTGAATCAACTTAGAGCTTAAAATATGCAACTGTTTCCACAGCATCAGTTTAGATTCCCTGGCCTCTTAACGCAGCCTCTGAACCCAGCCTCTGGCAGACTGCAACCATAGGCTGAGGTACTGGTGAAGGGATACCCCTAAAGGCACATCTGCTGCGGTTCTACCCAGGCTGACCTGGTCAGATGCTCTGTACAGCTCTGCTAGCCCAAGCACAGAAGACCATCACCAGCTTTGCCCATGGGCAGAGGAGCATCAACCTGCACCTGTCAATCTACGTGCCTCTTCAGCCTAATCTTTAAATTCCTTGGTAGGTCTAGATTTTCTATCCCACACTGAACTTCCTGTACCATTTGCATCTAGCCATATACACCAGGCATGCTCTGGACCCATACCTAAAATTGCATCTCTGGAATGTTCCCATTGCATGGTACATTCCCACCAAATACAGACATTGCCCAGATCCGTGATTTAGTATTAACATACTCACTGATAACATGTCATTTGTTTCCTCTATGTTTCTTATTTCCTCAGTTTCTTTCTGATTCTTCACAAGAGAATTTCCAACTGTTACCTAACAGAACTCTTTTATTCATTTCTTGCCTATCATATTAGGTGAGAAAAGCCATAATTATTCATATTGGCTATAGGTATGTCTTCCTGTTAACAAGTTTTCCTTAAAATACTGTAAAGACTTGGCTTTTAGCTATATTTAGAGAATCATAGAATCATTCAGGTTGGAAAAGACTCATAAGATTATGGAGTCCAACTGTTAACTGCCAAACTCACCACTAAACCATATCCCAAACATCGACACATCTGATAAATCCCACCAGGGATGGTGACTCCACCACTGCTGTGGGCAGCCTGTGTCAGCACTTGATAACCATTTTGGTTAAGAAATTCTTCCTAATATATAACCTAAGCCTATCCTAGTGCAACTTGAGCCACTTCCTTTCATCCTATTGCTTGTT
>VYZT01061338.1:0-25362 GCA_013400735.1 Pomatostomus ruficeps
AGTACCTAAAGAGAGCCTACAAGGAACATGACAAGGGACTTAACACAAGAGCATGTAGTGACAGGATAAGGGGAAGGGCTTTAAACTGAAAGAGGGCAAGTTTAGATTAGGTATTAGTAAGAAACTCTTTACTCTGGGGATGGTGAGACACTGGGACAGGTTGCTCCGAGGAACTGTGAATGCTACATCCCTGCAAGTGTTCAAGGCCAGGTTGGAAAAGGCCTTGTGCAACCTGGTCTAGTGAAAGGTTGGAACTGGATGATCTCTAAAATCCCTTCCAACCCAAGACATTCTATGATTCTATTGCAAGTGATAACAACCACCACACAGGCATTAGTCCAGCTTAGCCCCAAAATGGTTATTCATTTACACAATTTATGGGTAACAAGTAGAAGGGATGTGGTTATGACCATGGAACAGCTGGAATTCTTTCCTGTCCTTTGGTAATACAGGCAATGGGAAACATCACAGAGCCTGCAACATGTGCAAAGGTGCTAAAAGAGTATTTATGGTTCTTTAACTATTGAAAGACACTAAAACCCATACCTAGGAACTGAAAAGGGGGAAAGCACCAATAAAATGTTGTTCAATAATTCTGAAAAAATGTTATCATTGTTTATGGAAGTTTGAGTTTAATTAAACACTTAAGTGATTTTTTTTTTCATAATTTTACAACCCCTTGCTTAGTTTCTCTTGGCTTAAACATAAGAGATATCTAAGATTCCCAAATGAGTATGTGAAAACAGGGAAGAACTGAGGCAGTTGCTGGGCTGCTTAGGGCTAAAAACCAGCTGTGGAACAGGTTCTTGCCATGTAAATTCCACCCATTTTTCTCTACTTACAATCCCCCATTCAAAGCTCTGCAAAAGCTGTAGAATTCTTCTGCAGACTTCATATACTGCATTTGTAATGAATATCTCATTCTTCAAGCAGATCTGTTTGGAAGACAAGTTTTGCCACGCTACTAAAAATTTTGCCTGTATTGAGTGAGTATACTTTTATATTGAGGAAACTATTTCCCAGTATCTTGGTACTATTGATTCTGTTTCTGAATTTTTTTAAAATATCCTTGGTTTCTACTGTTTTGAGTACATATGGTCTTAGTTCTCTTTGATCCTTTGTCCCCAAGCACTTCATCTTCCATCTTGATCACATTAGCAAGTCCCACTGCACTCCCATAGCTAAAACTCTCTGCTCTTCCATCCAAGTGGCTGTGAACTCAGATAACTTCCCACTTTGCTCTCTATGCATCCTCCCAGCCCTTCAGAGTAAACGCCCAGTTTCAACAGGACAGATGGTGAACATTCATATTCCAGCTTAGCTTAGAGCCCTATAGCTTGGACCATTTATGACACTGGTTTTGTTTTCCTGAATAAAAATACATGAGTTTGAGTCTTTTGAATCTAAGACCTAAAACTCAGCTTCTGTACTTCTTGGGCTACTGCTTTAGTCCCTATGAAGTGCAGGAGAGAAGGGCTTTCAGAAACACTTCTCTCTTTTTAATTTAAAGTTTGTAGGCTTAAATATCCTCCGGCTCTACTATTGCATATCCTCACACAGCGAACCCAGAAAAATCTAGTTTCCATACATGGATTTTAGACATCTAACATGAGTGTTTGAATTTCCTGCTTTCTTTCTGTAGCATTTGTATAATCATGGTGTTCCACTTAGCTGAACCTTTTTCAAAAGCTGTTCCTAACTGTGACAATGTTTTGTACTATATACAAAAGCATGATGGGGGTGCTGGGGATGCTGGGGGTGGCAGGGGTGTGATCCATCTGCAGCTGCTGGTGAAATCCTCAAGAACCTGCAGAAAAGCAGGCATCTCAAGAAATATCCCATGGTTCAGAACAACTGGCATGTGACTGAGGAAGAGGGCTATTGCACAGCACTGAACTCCTAAGTTGGAGGTTTTGTATCAATGGATCTCTCTCTTTCCATACTAACATGTATGATTCATGCCCAATATCATCCACTGCTGCTAATTACACCAATTTTGTAGAAAACAGAAAAAAATACAGGAGTAATACTATGTTTGAGCCTACACATAGAGAAATGTGTTTAAATTTCCCTTTAGAGTGAATAGAAATCTTTTCCACCCTTTTTTTTTTAGCATTTGGAACATTCTGTGGTTGATTTTTAGATTATTTTTTCCCCGGTATGTTCGTATTGTACAGCTCTGGTAATATTTGCTGTCCTGTAAATATAAAGCAAATTAAGCAGAATGTCTGCTGTCAGTCCTTCTCTTTTCCCCTCTTCCCCTTTCCTCCAGCATCTTCATTTCCCTGCCTTGCTTCCCACAAGCTACAGGCTACCAGAGCCCATTTATTTCCACATGTACTTAGCCCTGGCCCTTAGTTTCTCCCTAAAGTGTTTACACTTACACCAAATTTATCATGTTTGACATCTCAAATCTTTGTTTTCAACAGCTGCCATTGGCTGTGGGTCCCTGGAGGAGAGAGTAAGAAAGAATATCAAGGGTTGGTCAAGTCCTTTAAAACAGTAGTAGGAGGTCCTTGGGTGCTATAGGGCTGATGGACAATATAAGAACCCATACAGACCAAGAAAATCACAGGCACATTTTCAGCTGCAGCAGCAGTGTGCTTTTCATTCTCCACATTCAAGGCCAGGAAACTCAGCTTAAACCATCCACAGGGTGCTCATTACAGGTGGTAATGGGGTGACACACAAGTTTCTGAGAAGGTTTATATGTTACTGAAACTACCTTAAATTTTTTGGAGCTGGTTAAATCTTTGGGGTAAACAGTGCACATTAAAAAACACTGATTGCATCATATAATTTTAAATACATTGTAATTTAAAAATAGCCCAGTATTAGCATATTTAAATTATATACTTTTATGAACTCTAGTAGATAATATGAATATTAATTAGGAAAATTTTTTCTGTAACGAAAGAGAAAATACTTTGAAAAGGATATAACTTTTTACTAATTTTTCTTCCTTCTGATTTCTCAGCTAAATAATGAACAATATTAGAAAAATACTTTGTTACATATTTGCCCAAGAGACTTGAATGGTTCAATATGAACTGCTTGTTCTTTCAGAGAATATCCAAGTCAAGCTAATTAAATTCCAGGCTAAACTAGCTCATTCAGTTCAACTCCAGCTGAATTTCTTCTCAGAAGTTCATTAATGCTACTGATTCATCAATAATTTCACATAAATATAATTACTTTACTCAATGACATGAGGCTGTTCCTTAAAATGCTGTGAAGAATATGAGTGCAGGTCCATCTGTCAGACCCCACTACCACTTCTGGTCCAACCCAATTCTACGCTGACTGGGAGAAAAATCCTAGATGGCACCTCACCAGTTGTCTCCATGATACAAGTGAGCAGAGCAAAGCTTTTGGGAGCCTGACAGGAAACAACCAGTGACTCAAGGTCTGCTCTCACCCTAGGTGGGAGCAACACCATTTAGCACGGGTGCTCTTCCACGCCTTCTGGTTCCCTCTTGAAAAATAATGATTATTTGAATTCCTGAATGCCCTGGTCCCAAATGATAATCTTTCAGAATCAAGTTAAGTATACAGAATACAACAGCTTAAGGAATTGTATACCAGGATGCNGCTCAGATTCTCTCCCATGGGAATTTTTCTCTTCTTCTTCCTATGTTTTATAAATAAAGATAAGGTTTGGATGTTGTTGAAACGGTCTCTGGAAAACATGGGCAGTTCTGGCCTGGCCAATCGGCCTAGGGGGAGGTTTTGGATTGACCCAATTCAGATGACCTTTGAAAAGTCTATATAAGTTTTATAATTAAATAATAAAGTCAGATTTCACCACTCAACTGTCTCGAATTCTTCACTCGGCTAGCGGCTCAACAGCGACAGGTCCCAAATTATAATCTTTCAGAATCAAGTTAAATATACAGAATACAACAGTTTAAGGAATTGTATACCAGGATGCAAACAGCTCCAAAAAAGCAGTGCCTAAACTCTGAAATATTTCCATTCATGTCTCTGCTGGGTAAGTCCTGATTTCCAACTCCTGTAACATCCTTTCCTTTCTCCTCCTCACACCAGAGCTATATCCACAGATATAAATACTATGGTATTTACTCCTCATAACAATTCTTGATCTGCTGTACTGAAGAGCTAAAAGGAAAACAATTATCATTCTTGTTGTGAAATTTCATAGGAAAATTATATTTGTCATATATCATCAACATTATAGTACAAAACATACTCAGTGTTAGGAGCAGCTCTTGAAAAAGGTTCAGCTAAGTGGAGCACCATGATTAAGAACATTCAGAGTGTTAGCCAGAGGGAATTCATCCAGGAAGGATCACGTTGGCTGAGAAGGAGTCTGGGGCTCCCAATAACACCACAACACAACCTCTTAGCAGAGGGTAGCCAATTGTGATTAAGCCAATGTTTAAAGCTGTTCTGAACAAGGCTTCTTAAATTTGTTGAGAATACTGCTAAGGGGCAAAGCCATTCTCTGCCTTCAAACTAACTTACTAAAAGGCAAATTCACAAAAGCACAACTGGGCTGAGGTAATGAAGCGTCCATTCCTCCAAGCTCTCACTTCATACAGCAATGATGAAATGGCAATGAACTTTAAAAAGATAAAAATAGTAAAGTTAACGACCTGGGTGGCATCAGAGGTTTTGAGGAATGAGTATTATGAAAGGAACTTCAGGAACACTGCCCCTTGCTTTACTACTTCTAATTTCTTAGCAATATAGTTGTACACTTCTGCATCATTAGTGTGATATAAATATCTCTTCAGCTGACCTGTGAGATTATCTGTTGTGAGGATAGACGTCATTTAGCACAGCAGCTGCAAGTATGAATGTTTTGACCAGACTTAAGCAAAAATAAAACAAAAAAAACCAAAATGACACTTTGGATTTTGCCTTTGCCATTCAAATTCAGGACCTGGCACAATATTCTGCATCAATGACAAAGCCCCAATTATCTCCTATTATGAAGCATCAAACTGCTAAATTGTAGAAATTGTGTTACAAATAGGGTAGAAGAATCTCAGTGTATTAAGGTATGGGTTATACAAGGCAAGACATCTCTCTAAGTCTGATGCTGCAGAGGTTTTATCTTTTCAAAGTATAAAATTCATAGTAACCAAGTTAAGCAATTTCTGGTTAAAAAAATGATTCTGTAGATGATTTGTTGTGCTCTGAAAAGTTGTTCAAGATAGAAGTACAGCCCTCTGAGCAGGACAACAGTAAAGGTCTGTGTATGATGACCAGACATCTTTAGCCTGTATTGTTGTGTCATGTGTCTAATCTGACCCCACTACCTGGGGTAGCATGGAGCCTCCATTAGTTAGTTTTTATACATTTCACATTTTTATTCCTACTGTGTCCTGTTGGTTCAATTCATTTTTGTTCTCTCAAAACAGAAAATAAACTGGACAGACCTTGCAGCCTGAAAAATGTTGCTTCTTAGGTCATAACCAAGTCATTAAGGGAAGAGCACTGACCATAATTACATTATCTAGCCTGGGTATCTAAACATGTCTAGAGAAAATCTTTACATATTCATATAGTGTTTAAAATAAAGTTAGTACCCCTCTGTTTTTTTGTCATTTGAGTGGGATAAGATAATAATTAATCCTTGTTTTATTTACAGGCAGAAGAGAGAAACGATACTGGATAAAGTTACAGTTTAACATAAAACATTGCTTTTAAGCTATTTATTTTCCTAAAAGTTTTGTCCTCAAACATCTACTAATGCATCCAGCTCTCACAGAATAAACAGATATTGACATATATGGTGGGCTGACCCTGGTTGGATGGCACCAAAAACACTCTATCACTGTCCACCTCATCTGGGCAGGGGAGAGAAAATATATCAAAAGGCTCATGGGTCAAGGCAAGGGCAGGGAGAGATCCCTCACCAGTGACTATCATGGGTAAACTGGACTCAACTTCAGAAAATTAGTTTAATTTATTACCAATCAAATCAGAGTAGAGTAATGAGAAATAAAAAACAAATCTTAAAACAGCTTCCCCCCACCCCTCTCCTTTTCCCCCAGTTCAGCTTCACTCCAACTCCTCTCCCTCCTCTCCCCTCGTCCCCCCAGCAGCACAGGGGGACAGGGAATGGGGGCCGTGGCCAGTTCATTATGTGTCTCTGCCACTCCTTCCTCTTCAGGAACTCCTCACACTCTTCCACTGCCATGGGATGCAGTCCCTCAGGAACAGGCTGCTCCACAGTGGGTCCCCTGTGGGGTCACAAGTGCTGCCAGCAAACCTGCTCCAGTGTGGGCTCCTCTCTCCATGGGCCACAGGTCCTGCCAGGAGCCTGCTCCAGCGTAGGCTTCCCACAGAGTCCACAGCCTCCTTCAGACATCCCTCAGCTTTGGTGTGGGGGTCCTCCATGGGCTGCAGAGGGATCTCTGTTCCCCCATGGACCTCCCTGGGCTGCAGGGGCACAGCTGCCTCTCCATGGGCTGCACCAGGAGCTGCAGGGGAACCCCTGCTCCAGTGCCTGGAGCACCTCCTGCCCCTCCTGCACTGACCTTGGGGTCTGCAGGGTCTCTCCTTTTGCAGTTGTGCAGGGTTATTTTCCCCTTCTTAACTCTTTTATCCCAGAGGCACTACCACCATCACTGATGGGCTCGGCCTTGGCCAGCAGTGGGTCCATCTTGAAGCCATCTGGCCTTGGCTTTACTGGACATGGGGAAGCTTCCGATATTCTCACAGAAGCTGCCCCTGTCGTCCCCCCACTACCAAACCCTTGCCATGCAAACCCAATACAAAATACAACATAAAAAATTTGACAAACAGTTTAGACAAGGTTCATGGCCAGTTAGAACAATCCTTTTCCCTGTTAGCCATGCAGTCAAATCTTTATGTAAACTGCTGGAAAACTTCAATGGTGATACCACTTTCAATTTAATAAATTACCAGATGCATTCTTAGCAAAACTTGCCATCAATCTTCTGATTCACTTATATTGGTAAACATTCATTTCATACATCCTCCTCCTGAGGACTGTTTTATTCTTGGCTTGTTCCAAGGTGCCGCGGATTTCTGGCTGAAGTTCTCAAAGCAAAATTCAGCAAGCAAGATTGCAGAACCAGGAGATCAGAATCCAGCCACAGAAAGAATAAGAGTAAAATTAGCAAAACTATGGATAAAAGCAACTCCTTAAAAATTAAAATATTAGGCTATGGTCTCAGTCTGTAATGTCTCTACAGATAGTTGTAAAAAATTCTTTCTACAACTTGGTAACATGATATGTTATGCCATAGGATGTGTGTTCACCATGTTCCTTGGAGGTACTTTATTTAGAACCTGATGGCACATGTTGTACAAGGACCACCCTGAATAGCAAGAAATAGCTGGCAGCAGGTGAGACTCGTGCTTGGAAAGGCCATCTGTTCCTGTAACCTGCCTCAGCACTCCCCAGGCTGCATCCTCCTGACTCTGCAGGCAAAGGTATGTGAGGTCTAATCCTTCACCAGAACACTTCCCCATGGAGAAGAGATACATGCCCTACCACCCACCTGCTTAATGATATCAGATTGCTCTTCCAAGTTCACCAATGATTCATTGTTCATTTAGTTCTCTGAAGGATGAAAATAGACTAAAGTTGCTTTTGTTTAGGAAGGGAGAAACTATTGGTAAAAACCTGGTGCAACTTCACCAAAATATATTAATTTATTAATAATTATATGTATTCTTGAGAAGCATTTGTCATTGACAATTCTTTTCAAAAAGAAAGGCACAGAATACAAATGAGGTGGTGAGAAAGAATAATGAACAATTGCACCATCTCTGATATCAGAATGATGTAAGAGATCATGCCTAGATGTCACACTTTGGAAAATGTGAACTGCTGACTTGATCTCCTCTATTATTCACCAGTAACAACAATTGTATATGACAGTCACAAGCACCTTAATTGAAACTAATTATTGAAACTCAGGAATGTTTAAAGAATTCATGTTAGTCAATTATCAAGATCGTTCAAGATAAAAGGAGTCCTGTACATGATTAATTCTTTTAAGAAGGTACTTTAAATTCAATTATATTCATGGACTAATTAGCAAACACACATACAATCTCTAAAATTCTATTCTGTTCAAATAATAAGAGCTGTAATTTGGAGGATGCTGCTGCACTCTTCACAGATAGCAAAGACATTGAATGCTGTTCTTGCTTAAAAAATCAGAGCAACCCTATATACAGAGAAGCAAAGTCACCATAATAGTAAACACGGCACAGAGATTGCATAACATTTGATCAGATGAATAGACGTGTGTTACAATCTGACAGCATTGCAATTACTGGAACACAGCAAACTTGTCACTTCATATTGCTCGATCATTTTGAAGCCCTGGAGCTGGAGTTGTTTTATCCATTCTTTTTCCTTACCTTTTTTTCCTGAGAAAACCACATGTAATCACTACAGTTGCATCGTATTCCTGTTTCTGTGCTGTATTACAAATGTCAAGCAGGAAATCTGAAGTTTATTAAGGACACTAGTCAAAGCCAAGATATAAAACTGGGTTGTCATAGAGGCATGAACCACAGAACGCCATGTCATGTAGCTTTAGGGACTGCAACATCCACAGCTCAGGAAGAGCAATCTCAGAGCCATCAGTGTCAGGTCTCTGAATCTATGTGCAGCAATAGCTGAAGTGAGACAACAGAGCAGTGAGCAATGTAAGGAGGGCTATTCAGATGAAAACAGATATTGTATAAAATTTTTGGGATGCCTGTATCTTGATTATGGTGTGTAGTTCTGATTATTTTCCTTTTTTTTCTCCTCAAGGAAGACAAAGTGGAATTATAGAAACTACAGAGAAGGACATCTAAAATGTTTAAGCAGCTGCCTTAGGAAGAGAGACAAGAAATTTTGAAACTTCAATTTGCCAAGGGGAAGACTGGAGAGAGATATGATTAGGACTTACAAAAACCATGGAGAGTACAGTAAGCTAAGATGGAAGATTAATTATAAGGAGACCTCAGGAGATCATCATCTGACCTCAGAAAGTCATCTGGCCCTACTTTCTGCTCGACGCAGGGCAACTTCAAATTTGAAGGTTGTGTAGATTATGTGGGTATGGAACTGGTATTCACCAAGTCTAGCAATATAGCAAATAAGGAGCACTGAAACTGATTGTCAATAAGTTAAAACAGATAAAAGAAAGTCCTTTTTTACATGGAGAGTAATAAGAATTTCTGTTAAGACGGGTTTTGGAGACTGATAATTTAAGCATGTTCAAAAAGCTGTTAGGCAAGTTCACAGACAATAGATGGACAGCCAGATTACAAAGGTGTATGCAGGGATGGACCATGTAATATCCCTAATTTAATTTTGGGAAAAAACAAGGGTGATAGCCTGTAGAGAGTGGGGTTGCTCATGTTCTCTTCCCAAACAACATCTCCAAGAGTCATTCTTGGGAACAGGATAGATGGAGCACTGAAGTAACATCATAGGTAGTTCCTTATGTTCCTATGCTTTCTCAAACAGCTGAACAGCTCTGTTAAAAAGCTTATGTGCAAAACAGAAACTGTTTTGTTGGGTTTGTTGGTTTGGTTTGTTTTCTCTTTTGCCTGCCATGTCCTATGCATGTCTGAATCACTCTTTATCCTGGAGCTTTAGAAACAGAACAGGCTTGCACGGGACTGTAGCATGGCAGGCCCATGTCCTTTCCCTGCATTGTTCAGGGCACCAAAAGCCATGAGGCTGGGGTGATGTAATACTGTGTTCTCAACTGCACGATGTGCAGTGTCTCCCTGCCTTATGTAAGTTAGAAAGGACAGAGGATTCATCCCAGCTTTGCTATTTCTGTAACAAGCTCAAGTACCTGACGGATTCTAATCCTAAACGAAAAGTGAATGGCTCTCCTGCAAAGATTGCCATTTCCTGTTATTTCCAAAATCATATCTTCAAAATTACTTTCCTGGAGGATTCAGTGAATATTTCTTAATAGTATGAGATTTGTTCATTTCAATTTACATACATAAACCAGATCTGCTCCTTTCTGTACAGCCTAATCCAGACTTGGACTGTCTTTCGGATATGCATTGACTTGCATCTTGATCAATAAGACTAAAGAGCCTGTTTCTTGCCTTCTTGCAGAAAAATACTTAAAAAGCTGTAATAAATGTTCTGTGTCTCAGACTAAAAATGATATCTCTCCTACATACAGACAAACAATTTCCTAGGCAACTCACAAAAAATAATACATACAGAGATATTGCTGAAGACTTTTAATCTCTTTAAGATATTCATGTTTTCTTTTAATTAGTCAAAACTTATTTTAATTACATAGGAGGAAAAGAACCAATTAAAGGACAAATCTTGAAGAAATTCTCAATACTGCCATGAAAATTTTAATGTAGTTTTTTTTCTGAATTGCTATGATAATGAATTAAAGTCCACAGTACTTCATGAGCATCAGAGAGTACTGCTTAATATCATATGAATAGAATCATTAAAATAATAATCTAATTACTAAAAACTTTTTAAGATGAGAAGCTAAGTTCAATTACTGGCTAATGAAACAACACTTCTATTCTGGCCAGGGGAATTTATGGTACTGTTTAATGATGTCTCAATCCATATCTTCAAGGGACACATACCCCTCAGAACACAGAATAATGGGCATTCCCTGAACATTGGGATCTCTCACTTTTCTCTCCTTCCCTTGTTCTGCCAGTCTCTCTGGAGGAGAGGAGCCCGTTGCTTACAGTAGTTTGCATTTGGGTTGCCAGTGACCTACTTGAAACAGATGGTGAGAGAACAGCCTATTCTTATCCTTGTGGTTACTGTGCTCCTCTCTGTAACAGGCGCTTCGAATTCAAATCCTGCACATTCTCTGTCTCAGACAGACCTCAAAAGTGGTCTCCCATTCCCGTAAGTGCTTTCAATAGCAGGCTGCACACCCCCCTGTTGGCTGTCACCACCTCATAGGTACCTGTGGAAGTTCAGGCTGTGAATCCCACTTTCTCCTAAGCCCCTGCTGCCAAGGTGCTGCTCAGTGTCCGAGCCCAGCAGACAGCTGGGTGCCTGGCCACAGACCTCAGTCCTGCAATGCCTGTCAGCTCTTTTAGCTTCAGCAGCTACCTCAGAAATACAAATTCTGCTCCCAGAGCTCTTAGCTGTCAAGTCTGCAGACTTTGCTACAACAATGCCTACATCTCTGTTTCAATATAGCCCATGGGCTTTGTTGGCTTAAGTTCCCTTCTAAAACATCAGAATAACATCAGGTTTCTATCACTGAGGTTAACTACACTAAAGAGAGTGAGAAATGCAGCCATTCCAGTCCGTTCCTGCACAGTGATGTATATCCTCAAGACAGCTAGGCTGCTGGTCCATTATTTTTTTTGTGTAAAAGCTTTTTTTTACCAAAAAAGCCCTCAGTCCAGCTAAGTGAGGCATCATCAGGCACCTCAGTGAAAGAATAAGGAGCCCATTTTCAGCAGGAAAGCTTGTCACAGATTGAGTGAGAGGATGAGCTTCCCTTGGTGCTAGGTCAGCCAGCTCCAGCAGGTTTTTAGCAAGCCTTGTGCTGCTGAAGGTGCCCTCTGGAATTATGTCATGGTTTAAATCATGTTTCACATGTTGCTCAGGGCTCATTTTTTGGGTCAGCATAACGCTCTGTGATATCTGTGTTTTGAGTCCTCCTTTTATTCTTTTTGTCTCAGCCTTACAAAGCCACAGTGTGCACTTTTATAGCTCTGCAGATGTTACATGATCCAATCTCCTCTTCTGCCTCCTACACTGCAGTTTCTACTCTGACCAACTGTTCTTATTCAGTGATGTGTATCCTACAGCCCTGTGAAGCACAGGCTGAACAAAATCAAAGCAGTAACTCTGGGGTGGTGTGGCCGTTCAGTGAATGATGCATCTATGGTGGTGCTCTTCTGACCCTCTTGGCCATCTATCTAGGACTTGGGGAAGAATGATAAAGCTTCTCGTAACTTAATAAATCAGTGATCTGGGAACTTGCTGTTACTTTGTATTTTTAATATTCCATTGGGAAAAGGGGACATATTATGGCCAGTTCTGCTTGTGTTCCCCTTTGATTTTTGTTCTCTTTGATCTCTGTCCCAACACTAAAGGTCACTCATAAAATATCAGAACAACTGAAGGTTTTTCTTTTCTCAAGGTAAGCAGAAATATATATATATTTGGGGAGCCTTCGGTTTTTACTATATCACAGATGGCTTTTTATCTAGAAGCTCTGTTTGGATACCTGATATTTCCAGTCAGTAACTACTTATTCTGCAAAAATTCATGTGAATTAAAGAGGAAAAAATTCTAGTGCTTGGTACTATCTAATGCAAGGATAGAGAACACTGACCCCTGTTCTTAAGAGTTTTCAGGGAAAGTCTTGAGATGGCTTCCTGGACTGCCTGAAAAGAGCCCAGGAAGCTATGCAGCAGAACTATTGCCTTCCTGAGATTTTATTCAGTTCATGTCACCAAAGAAGCACGAACCCAGCCCATGTAAACTCTCCTGTGCATCCTGAGGTACCTGCTCCTCCCACCAACTGGAGAGGCAGAGAAGATGATGACAGACTAGAACCTGAAGGGCCCAGAATTAAGAGAAGGGAATCCATGCCTTAAATTTCAGAAATATATTTTAAAAGATCTCCCATACTTAATTTGCAATTCAAGGCTACATTCATTTGCAAGTGTGTGACTGAAATTTACTTGGCACTAATTCTACTTGAATGGCCAACATTTCATAGCAGAGCCAAGGAAAGGAAAATGCTTCTTGTGTCTCTCTAGAGAAAAAAAAATTAACATCTTTTCAAGAGCTTTATAGGAAACTCTTGAAAATATCTATATCTTGCAGCATGTTTGTTGCATTAGCCACAAAAAATTGGTGTTAGAAATCACTCTCAAAAGTTAGCCACAGAACAGAAAATTAAAAGAAACAGGAGAAAAGAGCTAAGCAAGCCCACTTGCTACCTGTATATTTCTTCCTTAGGGCCCAGGCATTAATTAATTCAAGATATAAGGAGCAGTCTCTGCAACTATGTTCCTGCAGAATTTTAAAATGAGTAATAGCTGCTGCATTGGGGCAGACTACAAATTCTGCTTATGGAAACTTCAGCTGATTTTAAGACCTTTCTGATTATCCTGGTGTCTTCTCTCACGAACAATGCCATATGTTAAAGAGTGTTGTGGTGTGCTCTGGCCAGTTTCGGTTTACCTCATGGCCAGGCTCTGCTATCTCTCCCCTCCCTCCTCAGGATCTGGTTTCTCCCCCTGGAGGGCTCTGTATTTCGCAATCCTATACAAAGCCCGCCCAATTCAAACCCCTCACTCCTGCCTCATAGGATGTTTGTATCCTCCCCTGCCCCCTCGTGTCGTATATCTGTAACTGTAACCCCCTGTGCCAGCACTTCCCTGGCACGATCCTGGTGCCCAAATAAACCATATGGGAAGCCCCTCCGCTTGTCTCTCCTTCCTTGGCACACCTGTAACATTGGTGGATTAGGTGAAACCCTGCTGGACCTTCACCAGCCCTCCCGTGCCCCCGAAGCAGCCTGGCCAGCCCTTGAAACCACGAGCAGATGCCCGGTGCCCCTGCCGGAGGCATTGCGACAAAAGAGGTTAAAATCTGTCTGTTCCTGGTCTTTGCCACACTGAGCTGCTGCTGCTCTGGGCAGGTGGATTGTCCCCAAGGATGTCACCGCCCTCTGGCATCACTTAAAACACAACAGCAGCCGAATGGCTGCACTGAATTTCTGCAGGGCTCAAAGGAGGCATAGAACCACTTCCACTCAGAAAGATTAATTTTTCTGCAGAAGAAGCAGAGACCCCGTGCTTCTGCCTGCGAAAAACTGAGTCAGGGTAGGAAAGGAGAGGAAAAAAGGACAGGAAGATGTTTCCTCAAACTGTCCCTCCCTTAGCTTTGCTGCAAAAGATCGCAAGAAAATTCATTGCTATACAGGAACTGGATAACCAGAGTCTTATCCTTTGTTCATTCGAGTGAAAATTAGGAGCCCAGAGGCAAAGGAGAAAGATAGCATCTGCCTTCTTCAGAAGCTTCAGTTTCTGCAACCAGGACAAAGCTCTTCACAACTCTTTAGCGTGGGGAGTCAGGACATTCAAACCAGCCAGGGCTTTGAAGGGTTTTGCTATTCTCTTCAACTGAACACCAAAAATACGAGTGCTATGAATTGCTAGTTCATGATTTATGACTTTTTAAAAAGAGAGAAAACAAAGTAGGACAGACTAAAAGAAAAAAGAGTTGGGAAACAAATTTCTTCCTCTTTACATCCTTGGAAGTTTTGTCTGTTTCTCCAGTATTATTTTGAGCACAGCAATTTTTGGAGGCTTCCTGACCTGCAAGAAATTTGACAGAGCCCATTCTGCAGCCTTTGGAAAATCCCTGTGGTCTATCTATGGTCACCCCGAGATCTCAGAAGTTCCCTGGTCTCTGTGTCTCAGTCTATTTTTTTCCTGTGGGCCACCTCCCCCTCCGACCACTTGCTGAACATCAAAAGTTATTTGTTCTCTCTGCAGAACAGAGATCCAAACTTTTGTTCAGCAAGGACAAGCCTGACATTGTAAAAGCTTGCAATCTCTTCCCAGTTTTACTCAGGATCTCTGTCTCCTCACCTCATGCTTTACAAGCTTTTCCATGCAGATCTCTAGGTATGTTTCACCTCATTAAAATGCACATGCAGCAAAGAGATTTCCAAAGCATCAAATCCTATGTGGTGTGAAATCTTGAAGAGATTTTCCTTTCCACTGACTATAGAGGGAGACACAGATAACCACACTTCTGGCCTAGACGAGATTCATTTGTGCCATATTAAATATTTCATAAAGACACCTCAGCAGGAAAATTAGTTGCATTTTGTGCCGTATCAGCTACCCATCCTTTAACCAGTAATTTTCAAAGCTGGAGAGATCCTTCCAGATGCATTTATTGTCTCAGAGGTTAAAGTAGAGGCCTGGAATAAAATATCTAGGGGGATTTTTTGTAGCATATGGCTTTGATTTGCACATCTTGCACATATCCTTGAGAAATCCTATCTAAGCTTGAACACTGAGGTGTGAGGAATGTGGTAATTTGAGGGTACATTACAAGAATAAGAAACTGTGGTGGCACCTGTCACTTTTTCTTTTGACCCACGTTACAAGGGTTGGTCTTCATACTATGCAGAATGCAGAATGAAGGCTCATTACACAGTAACCATCAGCAGAACAGGTACTTAATTTGGTCTGATGGTTACTCCTAGGGATAGAAATCGCATTTAATCCCTCACCGAGTAAATTCACTTTTCCTCAGGAACAAGGTGTCTTTTAAACTTGAGTCTGATGTCACCAGAAGATTCTCCAGTAAGGCCAACTTTTTTAAGTCAGTAGAATCACCTGGAAGATAATCAGGATTAGTCTCCACAGGTTAAGTTCAAAAGGAGTTTTAATTTCTGACATAGAAAAAAAATGTACTTCAAAATTTGAACCTCAATGTAATCTTCCACTTGCAACTTTCCCAAGTGTTGCTGCTGCCTATGCCTATGCTATAATCACAGACATAATTAATGCTCGTTCTAGATTCTCCCTGTCCAATTCCCCTAAGAAGCCAGGTCAACTGGATTTTAAAATACTCCTCAAATTAAACTTTCTGCAAAAGATCATGATGATTGACCTTACAGAACCTCAGCTGTGTCCATTTTACCCAGTTGCTAGACCTCTTACCTGGCAGGTAGGTTTTTATTCCTTTTCTTCCTGGTGGTTTCAAAGCAGAGATTTGGCCACACACATCAGAACAGGTTTCTAATTCTCTAAATTCTTGTTTTTCTGTGAAAATTACCCTGCATCTTTCATTTTTACATTATTTTGGTTAATTTCTTTAATTACTGATAGAGCCAGAGAGAAAAGTTGGCTTTTAGGGCTCTTGGTCTAAGTACTGTGAGAACTGAGAAAAAAAGAGTAAAATTCAAGTTACCGTTCCAGGGTTTAATAAAGTATCCACAGCAGAGCAATTTCCATAGAGTTAGTGAGTGCTGTGCATCTCTGCACTTCCAGCACTTCCTTACATATGCTCTTTCCAGCTCTTCAAAAAATCTGTCCTTAATGTGCAAAGGTTTCTTCCCATCCTCCTTGAACTCCCTCACCACTAGCTGTGTACAGATTCTGCTTGAGGGAAGGTTTGGTTTTGTGTTTTCTGTTGTTTTTGTTTTCCCTGCTTTGAACACTGAACTCCAGGAGAATCTTAAACAGCAGCACTAAGCAATTCTGGCAAATTTTCACTCATTTTGTTGCTTTTATTTTGACTACACTCTATGAGATATCAGGCATCAGATGCTCATCAAAGTTTGCACAATGCAGAACACTCAAGGGTTAAGCATTTCAGCACTGAGCTCTGTAGTGCTGAAGTTCTTTTGCAGATTTATCTCCAGGCAGAGTGAACTCAAGTTCCCTACAGCCTTTTCTAAAAGGGTGTAAAGGACATGCAGTTTGTGAGATTCTGATAAACAAGAAAAGCTGTGTACTAAAAGCTAAGCTGAGGAAATATGAACAGAATGGGAATACCATTAAAAAATAAATCTAAGACAAAAACCAAGCAGTTCTATAATGCTAAGATATATGTTCTTTCAACACAAATAAAACTTCTTTTTCAAAACTCTAGATATGCTTTTTCTTGCTCATAGTCTTCTGTAAGAAACACCTGAGAAAGGAGTACCACAAAAATGAGGTGGTCTCTGATGACCTACAATATGGAGATACTGGTCGCCTGTTCTAGACAGTCGTGCTTTTAAATACACCTGCTAAAACAATTCTTTAGAGATAACAGTACAAAAAAATTTGCAGCAAGCTCTGTGATCAGCTAGAACAGATGGGACTGCACAGTGATTTTACCTGATGCTACACAAAAGCACAGCTCCTGCTTCTCCTGAGCAGGGAGCCCAGGCTGCCGTACAGCTTTGCTGATTTGGCTTCCAGGTGGAAGCGAGGAAATATTTCTTCCTCAGAAGAAACCCCAGCCTCTCTCATTTCAAAACAAAACGCTCATTAGTAAGCAGATGCAGAAAATCTTTTTGCACTGGGTATTGGTGACTTTCCAAAAGAAATTCCCAAAACTTTGAGCGTTGCCTTTTTTTGCCTACTCTGAACAAAACAGCCATACATTTACTTTCAGACAGCACTGGTCAGACAAACAATGCACAAGTCAAAGCCAAAATAACTTTTCAAAGCATTTAGCTTTTGCATTGCTACTGCTTGGCACAGAGGTCCCTCTGACCCCACTCAATTTTATCAGCTCATTGAGAACACACAGAAGAGAGGTAAAAAGAGGGGTCATGACCTGAAGGCTTCCCTCCACCCTGTCTGTGTGCTCATTCATCCCTCTGCAAAACTTTGTTCTGTCAATAATTTTTTTCTATAAAAGAGATTAATCTAACTAAAATCCTCCCAGCTTTCCTCCTTCCCTCTCTTTTATTTAATCCCAGATTTTTACATTTTTAAAGGACATCAAGAGCAATCTTTCGTTTGAGCTATACTCAATTTTTAATACTTTAAAACTCATACTTCAGGACTTGAAAGAAAATATTTTGAATTAAAATGGAGGACTGAAAGTAAGTATTTCAGTGCTTGCCTCTCCTCCCATTTCTTTTCATGTGATCCAGGAATAACTCAAGGGGAATGGAGCTGCATTTTATTAAAGTTAGCATATATAAAGGTCAGAGTCAGAAGGTCTGAAACAAATGTATTGGTGCCTAATGTATGTGGGAGAAAGAGAAATGGTTCAATGGATTCAGGTTATTATAGCAGAAAGGTTTGTGGAGACTATAGATTGATTGTAATAGAGAATCTGTCAGAATTCTGTGCCATGGTTTTAAAGTGTCAGTCCTCTCTTTCACCTCTACTTGTGTTCCAGCTGCCTCTCCGATCGCACAAGTGTCCTCCTCATCACAACACACTTGGTAGCCAGATAGATACCATTATGTACTACAAACTCCAGGGCCAAACTCTGTGCTGGAAGTGGGATGTTGTTGTAATAACACTGGATGTGAGAAAACACAGCAAGGCTAGAAGGACCCTGTGGCTTCAAACCCTTCAGAACAAAATAAACCATTTCAATTCCATGAGCTGAATAAAGCAACTCTTAATGGAAGGCTTATTTCCACGCATCTCCAATTTGTGAGTTGGTGATAGATTTTCTATAAAAAAAGCCTGTTTCTTCAGATTTTTGCTATCATACACACGTGAGATCAGAGGCAGAAACTGACCTTTAGGTATTGATTGGGGTAACTGTAGGAAAAGGCTGTGAAGAGATATTAATGAGCATCTTCATTATTTCTTCTGCTACAAAGGGTAGGGCAGGCATGCAGAAATCTTTCTACTAGGGGTTGATTACTGATGACACTGAACAAACTAATATACATCCAAGATAATTCTTGTATCCCAGAAGAAATTTTTATTCACTGCTGTTATTTAGACCTTGAAGGTTTCTGGGTGGGGGTTTTTGTCCTTTTTTTCAGGTGTCTTCTCTTGAGAGAGAATAATTCTGAACTCAGAAATGCCAGTGATCTAGCAGGGATTGAATTCATAGTTACTTTTCACCTTGATTGCAAGAAGTTTGAGATATCATACCTGCCTCGGGTCTCCTTACACAGGCAGGGATATTAAAGGCACCATACAGTGAATATGAATCTAGTCTTTATTTTTTAATCAGTGTATTCCTTCTCACAGAAAATTCATATTTAAGACAATGCAGACACACTTTTCTATGTCTGCCTCTCCAAATGCTCTCCTTTTCCCTTTCTTCTGCAAAGTTCCTAAATGCACTATAAATACCTGCTGTGTTTTTCTTTCTATTTTGTCCCAGTGTCTCTCCAATCCATCTTATTCCAATAACATTTAAATCAAATTATTCTTGTCAATAGAATCTGTCTAAATATCTGTTTCTCAGGGGTGGTATGAGGTAGGTGTCTAAGTTCCCATTATAGACAATGAATTGAATTAATAGAGTCAGTGGAGCCTAGAGAGAAATTCACCTGACAGGAAGCTTAATTCAGTTGACTAAAACATAGGTACTGAGTGCTATTTTAGACGCCCGAAGGAACCTGAGACACTTTATCATTAGGCTGTCAGATATGACGAAGTACCTACAAGATACCCCTTTTATCCTTGAGTATGAGATGGGAAGCAGGTAGGACATCACAGAGCAACTCAGATAGCCCTAGATTCCAACACCTAGACACCTGCACCTGCCCTCAGTGTCTGTTTCACAGAGAAATATGTTTTTAAGCCATATGTAAAATTGTGGTCCAGCTTTTCTATTTTCTTTTAGGAAAAAATATTTCTGGTATTCTAATTGAATTTCTAGCATATGATTTTGTAAGAAAGAATCCATTCACATTAGTGAAGAGTTGACTGAAGGAGGCAGGAAGAAAATGTTTTGCCAGGATAAAAACTAGAGAAATTAATTCACATCACTTATTCAGAAGAAGAAGAAAAGCTTAAGATTGGATATCAAATGCAAACTCTGGGCAGATTTGCTCCAACACAGGACAGTGAGCACAGAACCATTTACATCTCTTCTGAAAAACACAGCTGTGTCCTGATCCTTTAACTTACCGGTCCAGCATGAGCATCCCCATACAGAATCTTACCATTTATAGCCAGGTAACTCCCTCTGAAATATAGAGAATAGTTACTGTGTTACTTTCCAAATGATGCCTGAAACTGCAGGAATTGCTGTCTGCCTGTCAAAACCAATCAGACACTAATGGTTTACATGTGATCAAGTTCCTTTGTTTGGCTGAATAGTACTGCTGTCCAAGGCATAAAAAGAACACTCAGAGATGACAAAACCATTGCAGAAGATCCCATCAGTTTTTGCCGCAGACGGAATTAGGTAGATTCCCACCTGGGAAACCTTGGGGCCAGTGAATTTCTGTGAAATTGAAGGAAGAGAGGAAGTGAATATGGTATAAGTAGACCAAATGAACTCAAATAATTCATCAAAACCACAGAGAATTCATTAAAGTATTTTAAAAGATCTGAGGGATGGAACAGCTGAACTACTGAGAGCTGTGTGTAAACTCTCACCTAAAAATCCCTTGAAAACTGAAAATGCAGGTGAGCAAACAAGGGGCCAGTCTGTAGAATTTTTGGAGAAGGTTGGGAAAACTATGGGCATATTAGATGAGGACTGAACAACACACAGCAGAAGAAGCTTAATGATTATTATTATTAATAATAATAATAATATTAACAAAAACAAAAACAGGTGTGAAAAACCTCTTGCTGTTGTTGAATGACTCTGCTGAGCTGGGGCATGGATAAAATTGAATTATCTGAATTTCCTCAATCCGTTTGATAAAGTCTCTCATAAAAAGCTTTTAAAGAAATTTAGTCACAGCAGAAGTGAACAGTTGGTAGGGGAAGAAAAAGTGTGCCAGCTATTTAGAATGGTTAAATAGTCCGCTAAAGGATAAGAAACAGTTAAGCTTTCTAAACAGTGAAAAGAGGTCAACAGTATAGAAGCATGTGCTGTTTACTAGTTTAATTTTAAAAAATGGAAAAACAATTGAGCAGAGCCATGAAAATTTTTGTGAAGTTGCAAAGTTATTCATGCTTGGAAGAACAGGGTCTAATTGTGAAAAATTACATAGGCCTTGAAAAATTTACAGATAATATTCAGTGTACACAAACTTAAAACTGAACACAGAGAAAAACAATCCTACATCCTCTGAAAAAAATAACAGGCTTTGAGCTGAGCATTACTGCTCAGGAGTGAGACCTTGGGATTATGATAGATAGTTCCATTAAAACATCATCTGAGAACTTAGTGAAAGTAAAAAGAAAAAAAAAACCCAGACCAGAAAACCCCTCTCCCAGCTGTTAAGGATTATTCCTAGAATGATGAGCAACGTGAGAACAAATACACCTATGCTATTTTACAAATCCATTACTCACTCCCTTTGTGCATTTCTGTCTTGTTAGACCAGGGAAGGTCATATTGAAGATCAAAAATTTTTGGAAAAATTAAAAAAAGATGATCAGAAGTGTGAAAGAGTATCCATGTGTGGAATAATGGAGTAGTCTGGAGGTCTTCAAATCTGCGAAAGAGATTACCTAGCAGCGTATGACAGAGATGGACAAACCATACTTGGCATAGAAACAGGGGAGCTAAAATGGTTCTTCATACAGTGTTTAATCCCAAAGGGAACTCTATCTTTTGGACTGAAAGTTTATACAGTTTAGATCAGGCAAAAGAGTTAATCACTGTAAAAAGATCTGCCTAATATTCTTGATTTATTTCACCTTTTTAGGCCTCAATTTTGCAATACTAGAAGATGTCCATTTTATTTTTGTGAAGAGATAAAACTAACATATAATCCTTTGCATATTTCTTTTATATAAAGTCAAATGTTGGACACTAGGGTTCATAAAATGTGCTATATCAAGCTTATATTATGTGGCTTCCTTTTGTATGACAGAGCCCCACTGAATTATACAGGGAAATGGGAAGGATGAAGCATTATTGCTAATAGATAACAATAATTCTTCAACTTTTCATATTTCTGAAATAACTCTAAATGTAGAAATTAACCAGGAAGCAATGTTATATTTGAGAAAGAAAAAATACTGAAAAATATATGCAGTATAATAAAAAAGGAAATAATTTGTTGGTGAGCGTGCACACCTGCCTTTGTGGGTAACCATAGCTCTGTTACAGCTGTGGTAGAGCTGTGCCATAGAGGGACCCTTGCCAAGGGTGTGCAGTGGTAGGATAAGGGGAAATGGCTTTAAACAGAAAGAGGTGAGATTTAAATTTGTTATTAGGGAGAGATTCTTTGGTGTGAGGGCAGTGAGACACTGGAACAGGTTGCCCAGAGAAGCTGTGGAGGCCCAATTCCTGGAAGTGTTCAAGGCCAGGCTGGAAGGGGCTCTGAGTAACCTGATCTAGTGGGAGGTGTCCCTGGCCAGGGCAGGGGGTTGGAACCAGATGATCTTTAAGGTCCCTTCCAACCCAAACCATTCTGTAATTCTGTTGCTGTATCTGTGATGCTTCAGGATAAAATAATTACAGACAGACCTAATAGTTTGTATTAGACTAACAGGTATGCTCAGGAAAAAGCAGAACAGCTTTCAGGCACACAAGATCATTGGTGCAAAAGAAGCAGACAGAAGTTGGCTTCCAATGCTTTAATAAGGCTTTGACTTCCTGCAAGCTCTGCCTGCTAAAACTCAGACTCCAGCCAGGCTTCTGGAGCTCAACAGATGTACACAAATGCTCTAGGGGACAGATGCTCACTGTGGTTTTTTCCAGAGCCACGAGAAAATATAAAGGTAAAAAAAATGATGATTTCATAGAATGGAAGGAGAATCAGACAAAAAAGTTTCCTCAAGACCTCCCATCCTAAACTCGTCCCTTCCATACTCTTTTTTTCTAACAGAAGGTATCTTTCATTTTCCCGTTAATGTCTCCGAGATTGTCTTGAAGACTGGGGACACTCACTCTGCTCTTTCAAATATGACTGTGCTGGAGACGACACAAGAAACCTGAACACTCTTAAACAAATTGCAGGGTGCTGGGGTTGGACTCCAGCCAGCAACCAAGTACCATGCAACCACTTGGTCACTCTCCCGGCAGGAAGACTGAAGAAAGAATCAGAAGAGTAAGAGCTGGAAAACGTGTGGGATGAGAAAAACCCAGTTTAATAGGGAAAGCCAAAGCCACATGTGGAAGTAAAGCAAAACAAGAGATTCTTTCATCAGTTCCCATGGGCAGACAGGTGTTCAGCCATCTCGAGGACAGCAGGGTCCCATCACACATAACAGGACTTGGGAAGACAAACACCGTTAATCCAAATGTCCCTTCCTTCCCTCTTTACCCACCCCACCTCACCTCCCCAGTTTATATACTGAGCATGATGCCCCATGGTCTGGAATATTCCTTTGATCACTTTGGGTCACCTGTCCCAGCTGTGTCTCCTCCCACCCTCCCAGGCACCCCCAGCTTCCTCCCCAGCTGGGCAGTGCGAAAAGCAGGAAAGACCTTGGCTCTGTGCAAGCCCTGCTCAGCAATAACAAAAACATCTCTGTGTTATCAACCCTGTGTTCAGCACAAATCCAAAACACCGCCCCATACCAGCTACTGTGAAGAAAATTAACTCTATTCCAGCCAAAACCAGCACACAGGAGGAAAAAACCCCAAAATATAGACAGGCCAAAAAGGCAAAATAAAATGTATTTGTCCTCAAAAAGAATGGTACAACAGCTTAAGTTTTGTTACAAAGACAGTTGTAGATGAGGATTTAAAATTCACAAATACATCTGCACAAAATCTTTTCAGAAATGAGCATCACTTGGTGATTTTAATGTTCAATTTTATATATTTCTCCCACAGAATTAACTTTTTACTACTAGTAGTAGTCATAGTATTCACATTTCTAAGCTTAATCCTTTGATTTAACATCTAATGTATGAATGCACATTACATACAAGCGTGGAAACTTATACCACAAAATACTTGTCAAATTCCATGAGAAATAAACAAGAACATCTTAATTTTACTATAGATCTTCAGCACAATTCTTACTCATAAGATTGCCAGGTGGGATGATGGTTATGTCACACTGATGGAAAGGGAAAAGCATCACTCGTGACCTGAGGAATTCACCACATTTCCACTGCAGATAAGTTGTTACACTTTTCACAGCATTAAACTGTTTAAATTAACCTTTGGAGGTTTTTTGCACATATTTGTCCATAAGCTGTTTAAGCTGCTACAACTCAATGCTGCAATGAAAGGCAGAACTGTAAACAACATATTTACTGTCAGCATTTCCACTTTGTCTAACCCTGTAAGTTTTTGTTACCTTCCATCCATGCGAATAACAAAGATTTAGCCCTTTCAGAATTACATTATTATGTATAATAAAAGCCATGTAATAAAACCCAGACAACAATACCTATTGATTTTTATTACTTCAATGCTTTCTTTCAAAGTACAAAATTTGCATCATTCCAGACCAAGAAATTCTGATGCCAAAATGCAAGCCTGAGTAAATCATTCTTCATTTTTTGTGCCAGCTCTCTTGACTCTAATTATTCAGCCAGATGGTGGAACAGGCTCCCCAGGAAAGTGGTCACAGCACCAAGCCTGCCAGAGCTCAAAAGGTTTTTGGACAACGTTCTCAGGCGCATGGTGGGATTCTTGATGTGTCCTGCACAGGGCCAGGAGTTGGACTTGATGATCCTTGTGGGTCCCTTCCAACTTAGGACGTTGTGTGATCCTATGATTCTATAACTCATGTAAACAGGACCTTTCCATAAGCACCATACATATGCTGCAAAGGAAGACAGACTTCAAAAGGAAGTCTGGAAAAGTAAGACTCTGAACACCACTTTTGATAAAAGTTGAAGCTTTAAATAACTTGTCTGAGGTCAGAATGAACTGAATTTGGAAATAAGGCTAGTGAAATGTCAACCCTAATTAGGGACTGTCTTTGAAATAACGTCACCATAGATGAAAATTCATATTGAAAGAGTTCAGTGATAAATGTTAACCAGGCAAATCATATATGGATACTATGATGTTTTGATGACACCATTTAGAGATAAACCTTGGAGAACAACTGTTGTCGGAATCATTGTCTTGAATATTAAGATTGTTTTATGTAATTATCTCTAATGCCACAACAAAAGACAATACAGAGGATAAAGGGGCTTCTTGTTATGAGCAATTTACATAATAAGTGCTAAAATTAATCTCTAATTTTCCATTTTTTGATTGTGAGCAAAATGAATATAGCGATAGTGAGCAAGAACATTGCCATATTTGTTTAAAAGCATTTTATTTTATCTTACTTTTCAGAGAAGACTAAGAATTAAATCAACAAAACATTGCAAAAAAAGTGCAAATGGCATTTTGTGTTGTTCTGTAAATGTATGCTTTCATAATTTATTTTATTTTAGGGTTATTTTGAAGCAGAGTCATTGCTTAAATAATTTAATTACATGCTCTTGAATTCTATGGCATAGTCTTATCCTGGTTTTGTAATTGCAGATTTGTGTATATAGTTCAGGAATACTTTTGTGAAAACTGAACATGAAATATCTAATTTGGTGCCCTGAACTAGCTGATAACCAAACTGTTTCCTTAAGCATCACATCTTCCTGAAAGCTTCTCATGCACTGACAGGTTCTTCCATTCATTTCAACATTAATCTTCTTTCTCAAGAAGACGAGTAAAGACATGAACATGGTCTTGGCAGTCCTAGAGTGCTGGCAGTCTTGCTCATTTCTTACAAGTACAGGTAAGGCCTTGTTCACCAATGTCAGTCATACAGACACATCAACCCAGAGACTTCCCTTGTCCCTTGTTAAAATCTTTCTTTCTTCCTCTTCTCTTTTTCTTTCTTTTTCTTTCTT